>PVLC010014786.1:0-38630 GCA_004027655.1 Graphiurus murinus
GCTTGTAATCCCAGCATTCGGGAGGCTGAGACCGGAGGATCCGGGTTCGCGGCCAGCCTCAGCTACCTAGTGAGGCACTCCGCAACTTAGTGAGACCCTGTTTCAAAATAAAGAATAAAAAAATAGGGCTGGGGGTATAGCTCAGAGGTAGAATGCCCCTGAGTTCAATCCCCAGTACCACAAAAAAAAAAAAAAAAGAATCACTAAAAACTGGAAACAACCCACGTGGCTGTCAGTTGACAAATGGATAGGCAAATTGTACTAAATTCCACTAATGGAATTCTACTTAGCATTAAAAAGAAATGAACCTGGTACAAAAACATTGGGATGCATCTCAAACATTTCCCTGTTCAAAAGAAGCCAAATTTGAGTGTACACACTGCACACTCCTTTTCTATGAAATTCTGGAACAGGCAAAATTAATCTATAGGACAGAAATCAGATCAGAGGTGACCTTAGGAGGCAAGTGGGAGGAGAGGAGAGAAAAATGACTGCCAAGGGGCCAGAGAGAACTTTCTGGGAAGATGTATTACAGAGTTTTCTTCCACATCCACCAGCTCCACATCTGTGGATTTGACCAACCAGGGATGGGAAAAATTCAGGGAAAAAAACTGCATCTGTTCTGAACATGGGCAGACTGTTTCCTTGCCATAACTGTCTAAACAATGCAGTATAGCAAGTATTTACATAGCATTAACATTGCATTAAGTATTAAAAGCAATCCAGAAAGCCAGGCATGGTGGTGCATGCCTGTAATTCCAGTACTTGGGAGGCTGAGACAGGGAGACGGTGGGTAGTTTCCAGGCTAGCCTCAGAAATTTAGTGAGACCCTCGGTGACTTGGCCAGCCCCTGTTTCAAAATTAGAGCTGTAGCTCAGAAGAAGAATGCCCCTTGGTTCAATCCCCAGTACAAAAGAAAGAAAGAAAGAAAGAAAGAAAGAAAGAAAGAAAGAAAGAAAGAAAGAAAGAAAGAAAGAAAGAAAAAAAAAAAGAGTCCAGAGAGGATTCAAATATATGGGAGGATGTATGCAGATTAAATGCAAACACGGGGCCATTTCATCTAAGAGGCTTGCATGTCCTGGGATTTGGGTATCCTGGTGAGTGGAGCAAGTCCCCTATAGACACTGAGGGATGGCGGCACATTGATGGACTGGTGTGGTGGGTGCTAGGTGTATACATTTGTTAGGCTGTTCACCCCACATGCATAAAATGAATTTTATTTTATGGTAAATTGTAGCTCAGGAAAGTTGATTTTTAAAATATGAATGACAGATACATTTGTTATCTCTATAATGTTCTGGAAATGTAAATATCCTGTTAAAAATTTCATAGATGTAGCTTAGTGGTAGAGTGCTTGCCTAGCATGGAAGAGGCCCTGATTTGATCCCCAGGACCACACACACACAAAGTTAAACTGTGTATGTTACTGGGTATGAACCCAGCCAGGGCTGTTCTACCTCCAAGCTACACCTCTGGCCCTATTTTTATTTTGAAATAGGTTGCTGAGGGTCTTGCTAAATTGCTGAGGCTGGTCTTGAACCTGTGATCCTTAGCCTCCCAAGTACTGGGATTACAGGTGTGTGCCACCACGCCTGGCTAAATTTAATTTTAAAATAAGGCTAAGGTGGAACTGAGTGGCAGAGTACTTGCCTAGCATTTGAAAGGCCCAGAGTTCTATCCCCAGCAACACACACAAACACACACACACACACACACACACACACACACACACACAAATAAATAAATAAATAACTTTCTTTAAAAATTGGTTATTAAATACTTATACAGGGAGGGTAGAGGTTTTATGGCAGCTAACTATGTTACTTCCTATTTCTTCCCAGGAGAAGAGTTTTCTATCGAGTGACTGGAGTCATCCTATTAGAAACCAATGGGTCCTTTCAGATTGTCTCATTCAAGGCTCTCATTTTCAGAAAATAAGTCTAAAGTGAGCTTTGTCCAATATCTGCAGCAGGTATTTCTTGTTTCAGTTCCAAGTATCCTGCTATCTCTCTCTACCTCTTTTTCATGATACTGGAGATAGAACACAGGAGGGTATTCTACCTCTAAGGTATACCCCCAGCCCTTGTTTTATTTTTTTATTTTGAAAGAGAGTCTCACTACATTGCTGAGGCTGGTCTCAAATTTGGAATCCTCCTGTCTCAGCCTCTCAAGTACTAGGATTACAAGTGTGCACCACCAAGCCTGGCTCCTGCCCTATCTTAATGGCACCCCACCCCTTTTTGGGGAACTTCTCTCTCCCCCACTGAGCACTTCCTCTATGGGGCTATTAATCCAGGTGCCAGATGTCTGATAAGAAACCCAGAGTGATCCCTTCGTCTTTCCCAGGGCAGAGTGTGTGACCCCTGCTTGTCACCGGATGCTCTGTGCTGATACTTTGAGTCAAAGGCATGAGAAGCAAGGAGACCGTGTGTGGAGTCCGTGCATCCCAACCCGAAAGCCTGCCCGCGCTGTTCTGGCTCTAAGATTGTTCCTGTTTCTTGTACGTCTGGGCCTCACACAGCTGAGCATCTGATTTCTCCAGCCTTCCTGCCCATTCAGTCCTTTGCAATTCACTTTGCTTATGTCAGCCAAAATCATTTTCTGAGGTTCACATTTCTGAATTATAGACAACTGGCCCTGCACGGTCAGCCACCTGGCAAACCTCTCAGGATCCTTGACTTCCCATGTTAGTCCTCCAGGGCTGCAGGGAGATGAATTTCTAATATTTGGGAAATGGAGACAGGAGGATTGCAAGCTCAAGACCAGCCTCAGCAACTTAGCGAGACCCGACTTGGAAATAAAAAATAAAAAGAGGTAAGGATATAGCTCAGTGGTAGAGTGCTTGCCTGGTATGCGCAAGGCCCTAGGTTCAATCGCTAGTCACACATATACATACATACATACATACATACATACATACATACATACAGCAAGCTGAGGGTGTAACTCGGTGATAGAGTGCTTGCTTGGTATATGCAAGGCCCTGGTTTCAATTCCTAGTACCACAAAAATAAATAAATGAATGAGAGAAAGAAAGAGAATGAACCACCATTTATTGAGTGGTGTGCCCAGCACTTGGCCACATTTCAATTTAGTCTTCCCAATAGCCTAGTAAAAATAGGGATTACCCCAGTTTACCCATAAGGCATGGAAGCTGAGGAAGAAATATATTTCCCAGAGGTTGCAGAGTTCCTAAGTGACAGAGCCAGACCTCAAGTCAAATCTGTCTACCTTTAAAAGTCTAGGTCTTAGCCAAGAAATTGTGGCACACACCTGTAATCCCAGTACTTGGAAGACTGAGACAGGAGGATCACAGGTTTGAAGCCAGCCTCTCCAACTTAGCAAGGCCCTCAGCTTAGCAACATCCTGTTCCAAAACAAAAATAAAATAAAATTAAAAAAAAAAATAGCGCTGGGGATGCAGCTCAGGGCTAGAATGCCCCTGGGTTCAATTTCTGGTACTACCAAAAAGAAAAAGAAAACAGGTGGTCGCCGAGACTTCAAATTAGCATCAGAGGCCTGTCTGGTTGTTGGTGGCACAGGGTAGAGGGTAGAGGGGCCCAGGAAACCACCCAGGTTACAGCAACGCTGCGTGGACGGGGGAGACCACAGATTCCCGAGGAACAGCATGGGAAACGTCAATGTCCTCTTCTCGGAGGAATGGAAGTGAATGTGTTCTGCTCGGCCAGGAATACACGCTCGCGTTCCCATGGCAACGGAGCATGCTCGCTGCCGTCCATACCTGCAAAGTAGTGACTCACGTTTTTGGCTTTGCGCTAGCGGGTGCAAAACCACGCTTAGCTCATCAGCCCAGAATGTGTGCATTCCAGCGCTGATTGTATCTGGAAGGATAACCAGGTCTGTGGGTGCCCTTTGAGGCTTCCTTCCTCTTCACTCTGCATTCTCAATACCTGGCACAGTCTCCCCTAGGGATCTGTTGTAAGGAATCTGGGTTTGTTTGGGGCTCTCAAAATAGGCAGAAGGCACCAGGCATAGTGAAATCCTCCTCTGTCTACCTTTAAAAGTCTAGGTCTTAGTCGGGCGTGGTGGCGCACACTTGTAATCCCAGCATTTCGGAGGCTGAGACCGGAGGATCCGGGTTCGAGGCCAGCCTCAGCTACCTAGTGAGGTACTCTGCAACTTAGTGAGACTCGGTTTCAAAATAAAGAATAAAAAATAGGGCTGGGGGTAGAGCTCGAAGGTAGAATGCCCCTGGGTTCAATCCCCAGTACCGAGAAAAAAAAAAAAAGTCTAGGTCTTAGCCAAGGAATGATGGCACACATCTGCAATCCCAGTACTTAGGAGGCTGAGACAGGAAGATCTCATGTTCAAGACCAGCCTTGGCGATTTAAGGAGACCTGGTTTCAAAATAATACTTTTTTTTAAAGGGCTGGGGGTGCAGCACATTGTCAGAATGCCTGTGTCTTAAATCCCCAGTACCACACACACACACACACACAGATAACAGAAGGAATGGTGACAGAAGTTTGAGTTAAGGCCAAGGGTCCAGTAGGGAATTAAACATGACACAGAAAGGGAATCAACTTGCCTCGCACAAGCTGTTAAAGCAAGATAACTGCTGTGAAGTGCAGAATTCCAACTTCAGACCAAAGTTTGCACATAAATCCTGAAGGGTAGTTTGAGAAAGAAAGAATCCTGACAGGTCCTGCTGGGGGCAAGGGCAATCTTAGACTGACTTGGGTTTGGTCAGACACTTGTCCAGAGAGGAACAAAAGGAGTCTTAGAAGAAACCCTACACAGCCACCAGCTCATAGGCACACGCCCTGGTTAAAGACCCAGGACAGAGTGAGGTGGGCAGTGGGAGTGATAGAGGAGCTGCCCAAAGCACCCGGGGGCGCTGCAGGAAGAGGAACTCAGGACCCCAGTGGACCAACCTGGGAGCCTCCCCAGTTACTGAATGATTCTATCAATTTAACAAAGTGTCTACTGGACATCAGCAGACACCCTGTGTAGAAGGGCCATAAAACCCACCCAGGCTGGTTCCAGAATTTGGCTATGGTGAATTGCGTGGCTATAAACATGGATATGCATGTATCACAATAATATTCTATGTTCATATACAAAAGTATAAATCCCCATCTCGATATCATGCATGGCTGGAAGGAAGCTGGGGGCGGGGAGCTCACCAAGTATGTCCATATCACTCTGAACTTCACTGTGATGTGGGATTACAGTGCACCAATAAAAGTTTATTTTTAAGCTGGGCGTGGTGGTGCATGCCTGTAATCCCAGTACTTGGGAGGCTGAGACAGGAGGATCATAGGTTTGAGACCAGCCTCAGCAAACTAGTGAGACCCTGTTTCAGAAACCAAAAAATAAATAAATAAATAAAAGGGGCTGGAGGATGGAGCTTGGAGGTAAAATGCCCCTAGATTCAATCCCTAGTACTACACAGACATACAAATAAAAATTTTGTAAAAATTTTTTTTAATAACCAATGATTTTGGGGGGTTGTTTGTTTTCTTTAAACAAAGGGAAAACCACTGGTTCTCATTAGTAACTCGGGAGTTAGTTAAAATACACACACACACACCAAGCTCTGGTGTGCATGGGGAAACCCCAAAACTCCATCAGAGAGAGAAGTCACAGTCAAGGAGAGCCCCCAGCTGTCCAGCTTCAGAGAGGGGTCAGGCTAGGCTCCCCAGGACATCTTTACACAAAACTCCCAAGAGCACCATGTGGGTTCAGTTACCCCAATTTCTGCTAAGCAGAAAGTCCTCTCCCCAAATTCTTCATCACTGTTGAGAAGCTGGGTGAGGATGTCTGTGAGGAGCCTCAGCTGACACCAGCTCAACAGCATGTGTTTTGAAAGGCCCCACACTGGAGGACGGCGCACACTTCTTCCCAGCTCAGCGATGAGCCTGGAGCTCCTGGGACTGGGGGCGAGTTTTCTGGGTATCCGCACAGCCCACTGCACCCAGCAGACAGGCCTGCGAGCTGTAGACGGTCAGGGAGCAAGGTGGGGCTAGCCAGCTTCCAGAACACTCTCCTCAAACAATCTGCAAGCCTCCTTCATGGCAGAGGACCACCGGGTCCACCGCACAGCCAGTCTGCAACCACTGTGCTCGGAAATAAAGTCCTGGGGGGGGATTTGACGTTCCCAACCTGTTTATGACAAAGGGAAGCAGTGGTGAATTCTAAGGCCCTTCTCAGTTCTGAAGAATCCTCTGTAAGGAAATCGTAAATAAGGCAACACTTCAGTCTATGGGGTGAGGCCTTTGGGAGGGTGGCAGACCCTGTGTGCCAGGAGTGGAGACGGCAGCAACCAGGGCCGTGGGGCCCCACCGTGGCTTCAGCCACAGCAGACCCACCTCCCCTCTACCGCACGCTGGGGTGTCCTCTGCAAGGTCAGTTCTCACAGGCTGATTATCGTTGCATTGGTATATACATAAGGAGCTATCTTAGGGACCAGATACAAGTCTAAACACTTGTTCCATATACACTGTCTATGCACAGCCTGGAGGTAATGTCCTGTAATATTTCCCATCATTTTGTGCATGAAATGAGATTGCATAGGGTGGAATTTCCTACTTGTGGAGTTACATGAGCGCTCAAAAGAGTGCTCAAAAATGTTTCAGATTTCGAAGCATTTTGGAATTTTCAGTTTAGGGATAATTAACCAGTACAAGGGGGGGGGGGGGGGGGGAGGAGGCTTGTTCTTCACTTGAAAGTATAGGGGTGAATAAATGAGTGAGCTGGTGCAAATGTGGCTCTGTCCACCCAATGAGCTGGGACGTGGGGTGGCCTTCGGAGGGATGGGTGCAAGATCCCGGGTGACCTGGTCACAGATGACCATCCTTCTTGGCTCCCAACTCACTGAGCTCCTGAGCTGAGACAATGGGGAGTTCAGGAAAAGGGGGGCCCGGTGTTCCATCATAGAGTTCCCTTGGCCTCTCTCTGCCTCTCATTAAACCTGTGCAGGCCTGGGCTGGAGGGGCGGCCCCACGCGGCACTAACTGTTGAGCATCTTTTTACGAGGCTCAGCCCAGAGATCTGAATGGATTCAAGGTAAATCCTCACACGGCCTGGTGTCTTTAACAGGGAAATAAATCATGCTTAATTACACAGGGCAAGCTGCCACCCTATCCTGTTTCTGGACCGGTTGCTTTCCATGCCAGGGATGAGAGGGAAAGTGGTGTAGTGAGGACCCGAAACCCAGAGGAGGGACGTGGGGTTCACAGGCCCAACTTGCAGCAGGGGAAGGCTGTGGGGGGGGCGGGGGGGGGCTCAAACTCAACCCCAGTGTATCTGAGAGGATCAGGGCCAGAGAAGAGATTATGAACACTCCCCTGCAGTGTTTCCCCCCATCCAGCCATTCAGAGAGCAAATTAGAAAATAACAGAAAAAAATAAGATGAGGTCTGGGTGGGTTGGGGACCAAACCTCCAGCAAAAGAGGTGCCCCCCCCCCACCCGGCTTGGCCTGGAGTTTTGCAGCCAGCGTGAGAAGAGAGAGCCACGTGCTGGGCTGCCTGGTCCTCAGTGGCCTCAGGAGAAGTCAAGGCACTGGGCGTGGTAGCACATACCTGTAATCCCTGCACTTGGGAGGTTAAGACAGGAGGATCTCAGGTTCAAGGCCAGCCTCAGCAACTTAGCAAGGCTGGTCTTGAACAGCAACTTAGCAAGACCTTGTTTCAAAATAAAAAATAAAATAGGACTAGGGTGTAGCTTAGAGGTAGAATGTCCCTGGGTTCAATCCCCAGTACCAACTAATTAATTAATTAAGCAAGCAAGACACCTGCTCAGATGAAGCATAATCATTTCTGTCTTAAAATCAAGAGACATTCCTAAGGATTCAGAGAAGGCCAACACACAGTGGCACACACCTGTGATCCCAGTTACTTGGGAGGCTGAAACAGGAGGATCACAGGTTCGAGGCCAGCCTTAGCGTCTTAGTGAGACCCTGTTTCAAAATAAAAAGTGCTGGGGATGTAGCTTGGAGGTAGAATGCCCTTGGGTTTATTCCCCTGGGTCCAAGAGCTGTAGGTGCAATCGCTAACCTAGAACAGTGACCCCCAAGGTCAGCAACTTGCACTCCCAGGCACTGAGCCAGCCCTGGCAGGTGCTGAACACGGTCCTCTGCATGGTACCCACTTCCTGAGCAAAAAGGACACACCTGGTATCTCCCTGAATGCACAGCTGGGTCCCTCCTGCAGGGTACAGGCTCCGCTGCCAGATGTCTCGGGCTCCAGGCCGCAGCCTCAGCCAGAGTGGACAGTGCAGGTCTTCCAGGTGGAGACAGGAGCACCAGGCCCCGGCACAGCCTCCTGGCTCTGCCCTTGCTCTTTTCAAAAGGGGGATGCTAAAAACCAACCTCACATCTGCACTGACAAAGTCTGATAAAACAGTAGGGGAAAGGGGTTTATAAGCACCACAGACAGAGATGTGGCTTGGCTACCGTCTAACGCCTTAACTACCTTCCCACTGTACATTTTCCAGCCCTCACCACTCAGCGGACGGATCCTGTCCTCCAAGGTCACCTGGGACCTCAGGGTGGCCACACACCACAGTGTCCTTTCAACCTTGTCCAGTGGTTAAGAGCAGGTCCTCTGGAACCAGACAGCCTGGGTTCAGGGCCCAACCGTACTATTCTCTGGCTGTGTGACTCTGGGCTAAGAGCTTAACTTCTCTTGCCTCCATCTCCATCTCCTCCTACACTGAGGGTGAGAACAGGACTGTTCTGCAGACTGAAAAGTGTGAGGAGCTCAGAATTACACCTGTTACACAAAAAGCTACTGATACACATCAGTATTTCCTGTTTTGTTTTTTAACTTTTTTATTACACAATATAATCCATATCCCTAAAAACTGCCTAAAATATGAGTGTGTAGCATAATGAATAATTATAGACACCAGGAAGCTTCCTGAGTATCCCTTCCTGGTCCAGTCCCCCTCTATCCTCGAACTCAAGGCTCTCCTGACTTTTCTAAAAACTATGTCCTTACTTTTCCTTTTAGTTTCACTTTTTGTGTGTATAGCACTACTCAGAGTACTTTTAGACACTGCATATTTTTAAACTTTATATTAATCTAACCATACCAGGATAAACGCATAAATTTTTAGTTTTGAGTTTTTCCTTCCTTCCCTCCCCTTCTCCCTCCCTCCCTTCCTTCTTTCTTTTCTTTCTTTTGGCTAGAGGGTACTGGGGATTGAGCCCTGGGACATTCTGTCTCTGAGCTACATCCCCAGCCCTATCTTATTTTTAATTTTGAAACAGGATCTCACTAAATTGCAGAGGGCCTCGCTAACTTGCTGAGGTTGGCTGTGAATCTGTGATCCTCCTGTCTCAGCCTCCTAAATGACTACAGGTGTGCATCACCGCGCCAGGCTTGGATCTTAAATGTCCTCCAAAGGCCCATGTGCTGAAGGCCCGGTCCCTCTGCGGCAGTATCCAGAGGTGGCCACTGGGCAGTGACCAGGTCACAGGGCTCTGAGGTCGTCTTAGATTGACTCATGGATTCACACCTGAATGGCTCTGACCTCCCTAATGGGAGGCGGTGGAAACTTCAGGAGGTGAGGCCTCGCTGGAGGAAGCAGGTCTGCCCTGGAAGGGGAGGTTTTGCCCCAGGCCCCGTCTCTTCTCTCTTTGGTTCTGGCCACCATGAGGTTTTACGCAGGGATTTCCTGCCATCCTGTTTTGTCTCGCCACAGAACAACAGGGCCCAGAAACAACAGGGCTGACTGACCATGCACTGAAACCTTTGAAACCCAGGGCCCAAATTCACCTTTCCTCATCTGAAGTTGTTTATCTCGGGTATTTTGTCATGGTGACAGGAAGATGACCAGCACACCATCCCAGAGGGCTACAGTATCTGGTTCTGATCAGACACCCAATCCAGTGGGGCTTAACCTTGGGACTCTGTGGATGAAGTAGCTCTCTTCCACTGCAGGTCTCACAGAGGGAGGAAGTGGCTCCAGAGTTGCTAGTCTCCACCTGCTGGGGCTGGTGTGACCGGGGTGGGACACCTGGGCGGTGACAGAACGCAGCCTAGCCTTCTTGGAACCTATTACTCCTATGGCCATAGAGCCTATGGATCCATCCCATTATGGAGTCCAGAACATTCCTTTCTCTGTTTACACCACGCAGAGCTGGTTTTCTAATATTTGCAATAGTACAGATCCCATAAGAGGCTTTAACTAGCTTCCTCCCTTCCTTCCTTCTGTCTTTCCTCAGTCCTACCCCTCAGCCATACCAGACATTTTCTAAATCAACAAAAACAAAATAAGTATTAGCGAAAACCATCCCAGCCTTATTTTTTATTTTATGTTTTTAGTACTGGGCGCTGAACCCAGGGGGATTCTACCTCTGAGCTACACCCCCCTCCCTGCACATTTTATATTTTTATTTTGAAACAGGGTCTTGCTAAATTGCTGAGGGTCTTTCCAAGTGGCTGAGGCAGGCCTTGAACCTGCCATCCTCCTGTTTCAGTTTTCCAAGCACTGGGATTACAGATGTGCACCACCACACCTGGAAAGTCATCTTATTTTAATTTCTGTGTGTTCCTTTGAAACCTCGTTGCCTCTGCTCATGCTGAACCCTGGGCCGGGTTGCTTTCCCCCCTCCCTGGCCTCTGGGAATCCCCTTCCTCCTTTCAGCCCTACGCCTGCCTTCTCCCCTGCAAAGCCACCACCCTCTCCCTCCAATCTCTGAGCCCCACAGCATTTTAATATGCTTATTCCAGTTTCCTGTTTATAACTGCTTTCCCCAACAAGAATGCAAGCAATGGTGGCAGGGGTGGGGCCACTGTCATCTCTACAGCTTGTCCAAAAGCTCATTCAGAAAATACTTTCTAAAGTTTTTGTTGTTGTTGTTGTTTGAGGTGGCTCAAGGGATCCTTCTGCCTCCGCTTCATTTTATCTTCCTTCTTTCTTTTTTATTTTTCTTCCTTTTTTTTTCCACTAGAAGTTGAATTCAAAGGCATTCTACCTCCAAGCTACACCCCAGCCCTTTTTATTTTATTTTTTAAGTTTTGAAACAGGGCCTCACTAAGTTGCCAAGACTGGCCTTGAACCTAGGATCCTCCTGCCTCAGCCTCCCAAGTAGCCAGGATTACAGGTGCGCGCCCCTGCACTCAGCAATACTTTCTGGACTGAGTGGGCAGGAGCCGACAGGGCAGAAGCGACTCTCTCCCGTCTTGGGTTGCTTGGTCACTCAGGGCCTGGCCAGGTGTAGACCTCGCACCGAGGCATCATCACGGATGAGAAGGACCAGCAGCGCCAAGGAGGGGACCAGGGACACACCAGGACAGTGAGACACTGGGCGTGTCAGTCAGTGAGGCTCTGGCAAGGCACAGGTGCCAGCGCTAAGCCTGACCCCGCGAGCTCCCCAGGTCCCTCCCAAGCTGCTCTGTGTTTTGGGTTTTTACAGGGCCTTGGCCTCAGAGCCAGAAAAACTCCTCTGTGCTCCCTGCCTCCCTTTGAATCTGCAGGCAAGCCAAGTGTGCCAGGGATACACTTAGCCACTTCTGCCCTCTAGCCAGGTTGGACAGGGAGAGTGACAAATATATCTCCAGACTCCTTTTGCCTGAGAGATCCTGAGGTGGCCCTGAACTCCTGAGCTACCTGCAGGCCCATCTGCTTTCTGCTGCTTCTTTTTTTTCCTCCCTGGAGAACCCTGGAGGGTGGCCGGGCAGCCAGAGCATGAGGAATGAAGAGTGATCTGGGGCGGGAGGGATGTGTGGGGTGGTGCAGCTGCCTGGACGTCCCCCGGGGCTAGCTGGCAGGAGGCAGGAGGTGGCTTCCTCAGCTGATGCCCCAGCTCCCCACCCGCGGTGTGCAGGGGCAGCTACCCTTTGCCTTCTTTCAGGCTGCCCTTTAGTGACTTGCCTAGCCCAGATGTTTCTGCATTCACTGCATCAAAGCAATGCGACGGAGGACATGGGGTAATGGGGTGGGATGGGTGTTCCAGGCCAAGCAGAAAAGGAAGCTTCATTTGCCAAATGTGGGCCAGGCCTTCTTATTCCAGTGGCTGAGGTGGCAGAGGAAGAGATTAAGGCCTGATTATACCTTACAACATGTATGCATGCTTGCTTTATGTGGTACTGGAGCACTCTACCTCTGAGCTATATCCCCAACCCTTAGAGTCTTGTTAAACGGCTGAGGCTGGCCTCGAACCTGTGATCCTCCTGTCTCAGCCTCCCAAGTACTGAGATTACAGTTGTGCCAGGCATTCACCTCCTTGTGAACACAGATCATCACCATCAGTGAACTGAGGGACAGAGTGGTGGCCAGGGGCACTGGAGATGAGACATGGGCACCGATGGCAACCTCTCCATTAACCAGTTCCAGGACCTTCTCAGAGACCTGTCTCTGCATCTTGTGAAGCAAGCCTGCTGGATTTGAGGATCCAGCTCCCAGAATGCAGCTGTGAGCTAGGAGAAGGCAGAGGGAGGTGGCACCCGCCTCTCCAGCCCTTCCCTCTGCCACACCCTTGTTTACCAAACAACACTTGCTCCACCAGTCCTCAAGAGCTGGGCTGCATTCCTCCCTGGCAAGCCAGAGAGCGCCAGAACAGGTTCCACATGGTCCCGAGGCTTCCTCCACCAATGCACAAGCCGGAGCTTTGCCAGCAGCTGGCTGCAGCCCAAGCAGGCAGGGACTTTGCGGACCTTTCCAGCCAGCGCAGAGTTCAAACATGGCTGCAAGTGTTCATGGCTCGAGACAGGCTTTTCTGCAGGGCCCTGGAGAGGCTGCCGCAGACACTGGGGGAGGTACTGCACTTCAGGAATGAATTGCATTCATTTGTTCCTCCTCCAGGTTGTATTTGTTTTGAGACACCCAATACAAGAGGAAAGAGACCCACCAGCCAGTTACTGCAGCAAGGTGCTTCCTTGTGAAAGGGAGTTGAGTCTCCATAACTTTGAGAAATTGATCCTCCAGGTGTTCTGCCTTAGTGTGCAACCCTTGTGTGCTCTTCTGGTCAAGCTTGTGAGCATGACCAATTCCCCCTAAACTCACTGTAGCAGCCTCTGTTTTCTTTTTTCTTTCCTTCTTTCTTTTTTGCAGGACTGGGGATGGAACCCAGGGGCAGGTATTCTACCTCGAGCTACACCTCCAGCCCTATTTTTTATTCTTTATTGTGAAACAGGGTCTCACTAAGTTGCAGAGGGCCTCACTAAGTAGCTGAGGCTGGCCACGAACCCAGATCCTCCTGTCTCAGCCTCCCAAGTACTGGGATTACAAGCGTGTGCCACCACACCCGGCTGCAGCCTCTGTTTTCTGATTACGTTGATCTAATGGGGACAGAAAAGGACCAGGACTCTCCTCCCTCTGGCTCAATCCAGGCAATCTGGTGGTTTATTAGTCCTGCTCCTTAGCACCTCAATAGGAGACCAGGAATGGAAGGAGAGACAAGAAAAGAAGTCAGAAACCCATCTATTCCCCTCCTTGCTAGAAACTCCAAGGCTCCCAGAGGAGGAAATGAAAACTTTCAATTGAAAGAAGACGTGGTGGAGATCTTCAGGAGATGGTGATCCCTGGGGGCCATCTTTGAGACCATCTGACACATGTCCAGAAGGGGTCCGGCCATGATTGCACCTGTGAGCTTTTCACTTATGATGGCCAACAGATCCCTTTGCCCCGCACTTTCTAGTTGTGGCTACTAGGCCATTTTGACTGGGCTGCTACCACTTAAAACCAAGGGCCAGCAGATGTATCACACAACTCCTCTTCTTGCAGTCACACTGCCTCTTCCAGACTCTCCCTCTCATTGCTGAAGAGATGCTTTAGTCCCAACTTCTACCCTGTCCTGAGTTTTGGCAACTGGATGGTAAGGTAAGGATCCATCTTAGAAGTTGGGCTATCAATTTTTCAGAGTTCTTGTTCTTCTACCCTTGTTCCTGGCCAGGTTGCTGAGCTCAGGGGGCCCTGCCCATTGATGGCCTACTTTGAATTTTTCTAAGGGGCCTGGGACTGGAGGAACCATCTGAGCAGCCCCCTCTCCAGGCCTGAATGTTTCCTTGTGGATCACATGCATAAGGTAGACCAGATGTCCCAACAAGCTCTACAGTGTGTCTATGGGTTCATTCCAGAATGTATGAAGGTTCTAGAAGGGCAGACTGGTGAATAGATTTTTTCCTACTAACTGACATGGTAGTTCTTTGGTGTGCCTACATAAGACTGAGTAGGTCTAATGGTTTTGGCATGGTGTGTGTGTGTGTGTGTGTGTGTGTGTGTG
Source organism: Graphiurus murinus (assembly GCA_004027655.1). Classification (NCBI taxonomy): domain Eukaryota; kingdom Metazoa; phylum Chordata; class Mammalia; order Rodentia; family Gliridae; genus Graphiurus; species Graphiurus murinus. The sequence goes on from PVLC010014786.1 coordinate 14,195, forward strand.
TGTGTGTGTGTGTGTGTGTGTTACTAGAGATTGAACCCAGAGGCATTCTACCTCTAAGCCATACCCCAGCCTATTTTTATTTTGTAACAGGGTCTCACTAAGTTGCTAAGAGTATTGCTAAGTTGCTAAGGCTGGCCTCAAACCTGTGACCCTCCGTCTCAGCCTCCCAAGCACTGGAATTTCAGGCATGTGCCACCACACCCGGCTGACATGTTGATTTTAAGTGACTCAAATTGTTTATAGAGGCAAGAGCCCACATATCTAGGGCAGCCCCGCCTCCACCCCATCTTGATTACCTACTCCCATGGTCACCCCCTTGACCTGGTATTTTAATATTATTTATTTGTTGGTACTGGAGATTGAACCTAGGGGTGTTCTACTTCTGAGCCACACCCCAACCCTTTTTAAATTTTTTTATTTTGAAACAGTCTTGTTAAGTTGCAGGCCTTGCTAAGTTGCTGAGGCTGTCCTCAAACCTGAGATCCTCCTGCCTCAGCCTCCCAAGTACTGGGTTTACAGGCATGCACCACCACACCCAGCTTGACCTGGTATTTTGAATCAGTGTTTCTCAGGCCTGAGTGAACAGCTGAATCATTCAAGGAGCTTTTTAAAAGTAGGGCCCACCCCATAGTAATTAATTTAGATAGACCCTTGATCATAATCAAAATACTCAGGTCTTGTTTTTTTGTTGTTTTCTGTTTTTGTTTTTAAAGTTCCCCAGATAATTTCAATAATGCTTTAAGTGGATGGCCAGACATCTCAAATAGACATTCAACAACCTGGATGTAAGGTCAACGAGCAAAGAAAAAGGTGTATCTTAGACACTGTCAGGAAACTGAGTCTCCTACGCTTTCCAAGGAAGAAGTTCTGTGCATTCTTGCTACTCCAAGTGGCCAGGGACCAGCTGCCTCACCACACCTGGGAGCGGGTTAGAAATGGTTAGAAATGCAGAAACTGCACTACAACTGATCCCCAGGTGCTTCGTTTGCATATTCAAGTTTGAGAAGACCTCACATCCCTAGCATGGTTGCCTGGCAGCGGGTTGTTTCCATTATACAAAACAATTATTGCTTTTCTGAGATAATGGCTTTGCCCCATTCTTCACTTAGACAAGGACAATCCCACAGTAACTGCTCATCAACCCACCACCCAAATTCACCCTGCCCACCCAGTGCCTACACTCCACTCTCTCCCTTCTCTCCTTCTCCTTCTCCTTCTTCTTCTTCTCCTTCTCCTTCTCCTTCTCCCTCTCCCTCTCCCTCTCCCTCTCCCTCTCTCTCTCCCTCTCCCTCCCCCTCTCTCTCTGGCTCTCAGGGCTGAGGTGCACTCCTCCTACCCAGGGTAACCTGCCTGCCTGTAACTCCTATCTTAAAAAAAAAAAAAAAAGAAAGAAAAGAAATCAGAGATATATCTCCTTTGGCCTCAGGTCTTGTGGCCCTGCCCTTATTCTTTTGCTTCTCCTCACAGTAAAAGTATTCACCAAATGTGTCAAGAGAGCCACTGCTTCGACCTTCTTACCTCTCATTCTCTCCTACACACTCCTCTAAGCCCTCGCTCTTCAGTGTCACCAGTGACCTCTGCATTGTCACCAAATCCAAGGACACGTGCCTCTTCTCCATCCTTCTGGAAACCATGACTTCTCTTGGCTTCCAAAGAACCCCACTCACATAGTCTCCCTTTCTGGATCTTCCTCCTAGATAATAATTGTGACATTAAATAATGTCACAATACCCCCAGGGGCTCCCTCCTCCTTTTCTTTTCTTTTTCTTTTTTATCTTTTGTTTTTTAAGTTAAATGGAATGAATTCAAGCACAAGTAAATAAGTTCATTTCCTCTGTCCTACTAGCCACAGGCAAGCACTCGCTAGTTGCCTGAGACTCGTGACTACCATGCTGGCCCCTGCAGATCTAGAACCTTCTCGTCACTGCCGGAAGCTCCATTGGACAGTGCTGTTCTAGCTCTTCCCAGACTTTGCAAGTTCCAGCCTACCTTCTGCCTCTGCATGGGTTGTCACTTCTGCCTGCAGCACTGCTCCCCCATCTCTTCCATGGCCACCTCTTCCCTGTCATCCAGGCATCAGCTTAAATGTCCCCTTCCCAGAGAGGCCTCCCCTGGGCACCCAACTCAAAGAGGCAGCAGTCACTCCAATCACAGGCGCCCACGCCAGCGTCCCTCCAGCTTGTGCTGTGCTTGTTTATTTGTGCCTGTCTGCTTGTTGCTTAATTCCAGCACCCCACCCCAAAGTATACTCATGAGATCAGGGCACCTGCTGATCTTACTCACCACGGCGTCGCAGCTCCTCCTCCTGCACCAGTGAGCCCACACACTGCTACTCAGTAGCTCTTAACGGCTTGCTAGTTACACCCATGCCAGGTTCTTATTTCTTCTTCTTTTTTTTTAGTTAGTACTAGGAGTTGAACCCAGGGGCATTCTACCTCCAAGCTACACCCCCAGCCCTTTTAACTTTTTGTTTGAAACAGGTTCTCACTAGGCTGCCAAGAGCCTTGTTAAGTTGCTCAGGCTGGTCTAGAACCTGCAATCCTCCTGTCTCAGCCTCCCAAGTTCTGGGATTCCAGGTGTGCACCACCATGCCCAGCTCCCTGTTCCCTCTTGACTCTCTCAACTCCTTTTCTCACTGTCCCTGCCACCACCCAGCCCAGGCTGTCATCTACCCCACCCTGACAGTGCTGCACACAGAATACACAGTCGGGCCTCTGCCCTCCAGTGAACCCTACAGATGCTAGCAGGTTACTCTTCTTGTCCAATCACTTCCCTGTCCCTAGACTGCCTGGCCCCAAATGGCCTCCATGTCCCCCAAAGTGACATGCTTACCTGGGTGCTGCTACCTGGGCTTCTCTCTCTGCTGGAAACACTTGCCCTGCTACTTGGGGAAAGCCACACCCCTGCGGGCCCCAGGTGTGGCAGCTCCTCTGGGGATCCTGGCCCTCCTCGAATCCTCCCCTGTACTTCCTGTCTATAGCCTGGCCTTCATAGTCACCCTCAAGAGTTAGGGTTCTCAAACTCCTGAGGATCAGAATCACCTAGAGAGCTAAGAAAGAACACATAGGACCAGGCATGTAGGCATATGCCTGTAATCCTAGTACCTGGAAGGCTGAAACAGGAGGATCGCAGGTTCCAGGACAGCCTTAATGATTTTTTGAGCCCCTCAGCAATTCAGTGAGATCCTATTTCAAAATAAAACATAAAAAGTACTGGGGGTGCCATTTGGAGGTAGAATGTCCCTAGGTTCAATCCCTGATACAAATAATAATAATAATAATAATAATAATAATAACAACAACAACAACAACAACATAAAGAACACACAGGTCACTGAAGTAAGATAGAGTCTGGGCCTTTGCAGGTTTTTGACATCCTCTAGGTGATTCTGATACCCAGCAAATTTTAGATAAAGCATATTATCAGACCTCCGGTGTGAGTGGTGAGATTCTGCCCAAGTCCACCAACCCAAAACACCCAGGAAGTAACCAGCTTGGCTAATACCTTTCTCTTATATGAACTTGTTATTCTCCAAGTATTGAAAGGACCCCAGACATTTACATCTTATTAACCGGAACCTGCAGATGTTACCTTACATACATGGCAAAAGGGACTGTCATAGGGTGTGTTGTATCAGGGACTTTGGGATGGGGAGTTAGGCTGGAGTCTCTGGGCAGGCCTAAATACCATCCAAAGGGTCCTTTCTAATGGGAACACTAAGTTGGGCATGGTGGCACACATCTGTAATACCAGGACTTGGGAAGCTGAGATGGGAGGATTGCAGGTTTGAGGCCAGCCTGGGCAACTTAGGGAAACTGTTTCAAAGTAAAAAATAAAATAGGGCTGGGGGTGTAGCTCAGAGGTAGAATGCCCCTGAGTTCAATCCTCAGTACCACAAAAAGGGGAGGGCAAGAAGATCACAGAGGGAGGAAGTTGAGGTGACAAAGGAAATGGGGAGGAAAGGTAAGGTGACACAGAGCCTTGAGCCAAGCAAGAAGCCTCCAGAAGATGGAAGGGAAAGGCAAGGAAGTCCCCCAGAACCTCCAGGAGCCAGCCCAGGCCACACTGTGCTGTCTACCTACACTAAACTCATTGCAGACCTCAGATCTCCAGAACCACAAGTGAAGAAGTGTATGGTTTTAACCACTCAGTCTGTGGCTTTTGTTACAGCAGCAACTGGAAACTCATACTCTTGTTCCTCTATGAACATTTCCCAAGGGAGGTCTACATACCAAGTGGGAATTTAGGATTCTCCTCATTGGGCTTGGCTGGCTAATTGTGTTTCCCATAGGAGAAATACATGAGTCCCACAATTAGATAGGTCACTAATCTTGAACACCCTAAGGCAGGTTTGTTGCTGTATCTTGACTTATGGAACCATAAGATGAGGTATACTAGCCAGGCGTGGTGGCACACGCTTGTAATCCCAGCATTTGGGAGGCTGGGACTGGAGGATCTGGGTTCGAGGCCAGCCTCAGCTACCTAGTGAGGCACTCTGCAACTTAGTGAGACCCTGTTTCAAAATAAAGAAAGAAAAATGGGCTGGGGGTAAGCTCAGAGGTAGAAGGCCCCTGAGTTCAATCCTTAGTTCTGCCAAAAAAAAAAAAAAAAAAAAAAAAAAAAAGGCATACTCTGCTTCTCAGACTCTTATTATCATTCTGAAAGCATAACGCTTAGAGCTGGGCGTGGTGGCACATGTCTGCAATCCCAGTGCTTGGGAGGCTGAGACAGGTGAATCACACACAGGTTCAAGACCAGACTCAGCAACTTAGGGAGACTCAGGACAACCTAGAGAAACCCTGTTGCAAAACAAAACAATAACAACAACAAAATGAAAAAAGGCCGGGGGTATAGCTCGGAGGTAGAATGCCCCTGGGTTCAGGTTCATTCTTCAGTAAAACACACACACACACACACACACACACACAGAGCATAACTTGGAGCCATATAATCCAATCCAGTATGGTAGCCACTAGGCACATATGGCTATTTGAACAGATTAATCAAAATGAAATAAAACCAAGGACCCAGTCCCTCAGTCATTCCAGCTACATCCCAAGTACTCGCTGGCCAACATGGCAGTGGCTACTGTATAGGGAAGCATGGATGCAGCCTCTTCCCACCATCATAGAAAGTTCTCCCGGGCTGTACCAGCTTAAGGCATCTCGCCAAGCATTCTTGGCTCCAGCTCCACCTCCAGCCCCTTCACTAGAATATCTTAGGAGGAGAGAAATGTGGCCACCACACCCAGCTCCACTCGGGAATTCCTTCTTGAGGACACATCCTAAGATGTGCTAACAATGGTGTCCAAAGGTATTTGCCAGCTTTCCCCTGAAAAGACTGTATCTCTGGAATGTGAGAAGCAAAATAAATGGGTAGGCACTATAAAACGAGAGCTAGGACTCATGCAGTGGCCAGGTGGGGAGAGATGGAGATTAGGGAAAGAGGGATGTAGGAAAGATAAAGGGAGTCACAGGTAGGAAAAGCAGCAGTGTTACCACAAGGAGAAAATGCAAAGCCTCCCGCTAGAGCCCAGAGCACAAAAATCAATCTGCCCACAGCAGCCGGGCGTGGTGGTGCACACTGCAATCCCAGTACTTGGAAGACTGAGACAGGGGAATCACAGGTTCACAGCCAGTCTCAGCAACTTAGCAAGACCCTTGGCAACATAGTGAGACCTTTTATCAAAATAAAAAAAAAATATAGGGCTGGGGATGCCGCTCAGAGGTAGAATGGCCCTGGGTTCAATGCCCAGTTTAAAAAAAAAAAAAATCTGACCACAATAGGACCGACAGGACAGAGGGTCCCCTGAGGTTCCTGGACACCGGATAGGACTCCATCCACTCTCTGCTCCCATGTGAGACAGCAACAGCGTGGGGGAGACATGGGGAGAGGAATTCAATACAAAGCCAACTTCCTCATGCAGAAAATTTTAAACTCTGTAACGACACTACGTTGGCGAGGCTGTGGGGAAACAGGCGGTCCTGCAACCTCCTGGTAAAAGTGGACGCTAGAACTGTCTCATTGGAGGAGATCAGGGCCTTTCTATTAAAATCACAAACCCACGGTCTGCAGGACTTTACCCTTCAGAGACCCATGCTCACATGCAGAGTGACGGCTATACAAAGTTATAGCAGCAACAGATAAAGGTACTAGGAGAAGAGTAGACTCCAGTCTTAGCCCGGAAGGCAGCAAGAGTTGATTGACTAAACTGCAAGTTTTAAAAACAGCAGCAGCTGGGCTGACTGGGTGGCCCAATGGTAGAGCGCTTGCCTGGCACACATGAGATTCTAGGTTTCATCTCCAGCACTGCAAAATAAAGAGCTAAACACAGCAGCAGCAAAGCGCACAAGTACAGAGGGAACCCTAGCGGCGGCGCTGAAATGAACACCTGCACTAAGGAAAATACAGGGACACAGATATTTATATATGCCTGCAATACTTGTGGAAGCTCCCACAAGAAAGTGCGAACTTGCATGTCTCTGGGAAGGGACTGGCAGGTAGAGGAAAGGAGGAGGAGAGGCCAAATTTCACTCTATATTCTTTGGTACCTTTCAAATATCAGACCTGAGCATATATTACTTAATTTTAGTGTGTGTGTGTGTGTGTGTGTGTGTGTGTGTGTGTGTGTGTGTGTTACTGGAGATTGAATTCAGCTAACCACCCCCCACCCCAGGCCCTTTTTATTTTTTATTTTGAAACAGGATCTCACTAAGTAGCTGAGGCCATCCTCAATCCTGCAAAATCCTCCTGTGTCAGCCTCCCAAGTACTAGGATTACAGGCATGTGCCACCGTACCCAGCTATATTACCTATTTGACACTTGTCAAATAACAAAGATACAGATACTTTCCAATTTAGGTTGATGGACTTATGATTTGTCCCTCTATGATGACATTAATGTAATATGCATTCAGTACACACTGTACTTAGAATTTGGAATGTTGATCTTTGCCGGGGCAGCGATATGCAGTGGGACCCTCTATCCCACGCCACAGCTACTGGTCCGCCCTGCTGATCACCAGGAGAAGCCGCTCTCATACAGTGTGCTGTGTTGCTAAGCTAGAATGCTAGGCAGTTAGGTGCAGTAGGTGTATTTTCAGCTTATAGCATTCGCAACTTACAAGGATTTATCAGGATGCAATCCCATCTGAAGTCTAGGAATCATCTGCAGGCTTCCATGTATGGATACTGAACCCTAAGTTTAAATCACACCCCTAAGCCAGGTGTGGTGGCCCATTCCTGTAATCCCAGTACGTAACAGGCTGAGACAGGAGGATCACAGGTTCCAGGACAGCCTTGGCAACTTAGTGAGACCCTCAGCAACTTTTGAGACCCTGTTTCAAATTTAAAAAAAAAAAAAAGGTTAGGGGTGTAGCTCAGAGGTAGAATGCCCCTGGGTTCAAGCCCCAGTGCCAAAGACAAGAAAAACAAACCCACCCCTTAGCATGCTTTTGCACTGCTGCTACCATCTCAACAGAAGGCACACCTGCCACGGTGGGGCAGCCCTGAGCCCCGGGGTCCACCAGCCCAGGGTTCCCTCTCTCTGCGGAAGGTACCCCTTGTCCTTTGGGGTGTCTGGCATGAGTTCCCACACATCTGGCCCTCAGCAAATCTGGGCAGTAATCTAGTGTTGGAAATGACCAGGGAACATACTCCCCCATCCTAAATCCTAGCCTTGGGGTCCTGTTTCTGACCTGGGTGCCACCACACCCCAGGGACCCCTGGAAGGCAGGGCCAACACAGCCGCCACCCACCCAGTGACCCTCCTGCCAGCGCCTCACCCCAGGGAAGAAGATCAAAGCCAGCCCCGGGCGGCCTTCTGATCGTCCCTGTGGACACCAGACACCGGCCCACAACGGGGCTGCGTCCAATTCACCACCCCCACGACCACACCATGGCAACAAAGGTAATATTATTGTTCTAGAGAGAAAAAGAGAAAAACCGCACACACACACACGCACGTGCGCGCACACATGCACACACACGCTGTGCCGTGTGACAGCTTTCAAAGCCACACAGATGGCATTTTATCTCCACCCCCCCACCCCCAACTGCCTGTCACTCCCTGACACTTGGCTTCTGCAGTGGGAAGCCACAGGCTAGAGGTGGTCACCTCTTCTCGCCGTCATGAACTTCGTGCTGCGTGCCATGGGCAGGGTATGCACAAGCACGGGCGTGAGGAGGAGCCCCTGGCAAGCTGGGCCGAGATCAAGGGGGAGCCTTTCCACTCAGCCTCTGCATTAGAGGCAGGGAGGCCAGAGGCACTGGGCCAATTGCAGGCCAGATGGACTTTCTGTGTCTGTCTTGTCTGGCTGGCTGGCCACTGTCTCTGCCAGACCCAAGTGGGCACAGGGGTTTTGGTGGTTGCTACAGTGGGCCATGCCACTCATCTCCAGGTTGAAAGTGGAAAGTATTAACCCAGAGGGTTAAGTCCCAGAGGAAAACAGCTCTTCCCAGAGACAGAAGTAAGCGCCTGGGCTGTTTCGTAAGAGCCTTAAGAGCCCGGTGAGTCACCAGCCAGCTGAGGGGAGGCCCTGGAAGGGAGGGAGGAGTGGAGCCTGAGGAGGCCAGAAGACTTTATCTGCAGTCTGAAGGGGGCTGGAAGGGGGCAAAATGTCACCTCTCCCAGCTCAGGAAGTATTTCAAAACCTGTTCTCCCCAGAGAAGATGGCAGGAAGCAGTCTGCCCAACGGCAGCCTGTCACCCGCACAGGCTTCCGCTGTGCCCAGGGAAGCCCACCCTTGCTAGGTGCCAAGGGCTCTCTGGGGTTCCAGGACATTAATGAACACCTGAACATGGAGGATCGTATAGAGCCCTGTATGTGCTCTGGTCCTAGATCCTCATGGATACCCGAGAATGCTCAAGTCCCTTAAATAAAATGACATGGTTTTTGCTCATAACCTATACTCTTCCTCCTATATGCCTTAAATCATCTCTAGGTGACTTGTAGTACCTAATATGATGATAATGCTATGTAAATAGTTGTCATATGATATTTAAGGAGTAATGATGAGAAAAAGTCTGTACACTTCAGTACAGATGCATTTTCTCCACTTAATATCTGAGCTTCCTCAGCCTTGACTCTGGCCGACACAGGAAGCCATCGGGTGTCCTAAGCAGAAGGACATGACATGATCACACTTACAGCTTTTAAAAAGTAGACTGGGGCCAGGCGTGGTGGTGTGCACCTGAAATCCATCAGTACTTGGAGGCTGAGACAGGACTGCAGGTTTGAGTCCAGCCTCAGCAACTTAGCAAGATGCTGTTTCAAAAAAAAAAAAAAAAAAGGACTAGGTATGTAGCTGAGAGGTAGAAGCTCTTGGGTTCAATCCTTAGTACCCCCCCCCAAAAAAAACAGACTGGGCAGCAGGCAGGGCGCTTAGGAGGTGACTGCTGCACCCTTAGGGCCTCAGTTCAGTGGCTGTGGGTGTGCTCAAGGGGACCATGGTGGGGTGGGATGGGGAAGGATATGAGAAGCAGTCAGATTTTTTAAAATTCTGTTTGGAGTCGGGCACGGTGGTGCACACTTGTAATCCCAGCATTTGGGAGGCTGAGACTGGAGGATAACGGGTTTGCAGCCAGCCTCAGCTACTTAGTGAGGCACTCCGCAACTTAGTGAGACCCTGTTTCAAAAAATGAATAAAAAAATAGGGCTGAGGGTGTAGCTCAGAGGTAGAATGCCCCTGAGTTCCATCCCCAGTACCACACACAAAAAAAAAAAAAAAAAAAAAAAATCTGTTTGGCAGGAAGAACCCACCTGCTTCCTAGCACGTGGGATGTGAGAGAGAAAGAAGCGTTGAGGTTTCTGAGGGTTTGCCCTTTACTGAGCCCAGGCGTCTAGCCTGGGACAGCTTGTGCAGAAATGTCAAGTTCATAGCTGGCTCCAAAATTCACTTGTGGGGCTGACAACCTGGATCTGCCCTCCCACTTCCACCACCACTGGGGAACAGGAAGCCCCAGGCCTGCTGCTGCCGCTGCTCTGAGGTGGAGAGACAGCCAAGACCGCCCCAGATTAAGTTTGCAAGTTGGGCACCGGTTGCGAGACAAGATAATAGAGACTGAGTAAACAGGGATTTTGCTTGAGCCCTCCATTGCTCAACCGGGCATCTTTCCACTTCTCAGAGCTCACAGGGCAGGAATCGGGTTGTGGGGCTGGGGCGGGGTGGGATGGGAATGCAGCCTGACCACAGGCTCCAAAGTCCCAGCCTGGGAACATCGCCACTCACTACCTGTCAGCCTCCCCGGCCTGCCCTTGACATTCCTGAGAGCTCTTTTGTCTCTGAGCCGTCAAGAGGTATTGGGGTGGTCCTACTTTGGGGCCAAGGAAGCCAGGAGGACTTACAGGGCCAAAGCAGACGGCCAGGGGGTGTGGGGACCTCCTGGGGCAGGCAGGTCTCTCTCACTGGACACCAGCATGAGATGCAACGTGCTCATGGGACAGGGACAGAGCGCTAGCTAAGGGCTTCCTGGGCAGCTCCATCCGTTCATGCATTGGGTAAATACTTGCAGAGCACACATCAAGTACCGAGGAGCACTGTGTCTAGGCACTGGAGGCATGTCAGTGAGCCAAACGGAAGCGGGTGGGAGCCTCTGCCTTCAAGAACTGTGTGTTTCAGCATGACACGGGAGCAGACAATACACAGGATAAACAAGTAAATTATAATGAATGTCATAATAAAAGCCAGGAGTTCACTCAGGGTAGACTGGGGTGGGGAGAAGAGGTGGCATTTTAAGTAGTTACCATTGCTTCCGGGTCACAGATGAAGATCTTTCTAGCTCTTCTGCCCTTCTAGCTTTTCTAGCACTTCATTCATTTATTCCTTAAGCTTTTTGTGACTGAGCACCCGCCAAGGGCTCCCTCTGCCCTCACGAGGCTGACCTTTTCTTCAGGGAGACAGAGGTGAACTAAGTACAGAAGAGTTAGGAACCAGGAGGAACTTACTGCCTCATGGGATTCCAGCAAACAGGCCGATTCCCAAGGAAACAGGGAACACGCAGCGACAAAGACCTTCCCCAGCCTGTCTCTGATTCCCGGTCAAGGTCTCAGTCCACCCTAGACAAGGCCTCATTTCTCCAACACCACCGCACCCTGGGTTGGTGACAACTACTTTCGACAACTGCACACCACACCTCAGTGACTTCTCTAGAAGGTGCCTGAAGAACATCCCTATACCTTGCCTGGTCATGGTCCCTGGGCACCGACTGGTTTTAGGACCCTCTGAACTAACATGATCGTTAGTCCAGAAGCAGCAAGACCCCACATCTCTTCTAGACCAAGACCAGATGGAGTGGGCTCCTCAGGCTGCCAGCCCCAGGAAGTCCTGACCAAGCACCTACTAGGTGCTTTTTGACTCCTCTAGCCTCCGTGTGCACCGCCAGGGCCCCGTGGCAGCCTGGGGACAGAGGCGGATGTCACACCCAGGCACATCTGGAGGACAAATCTGTTTGGCACTTCGAGCCTCTGACCACAGGATGACACTCTCTCTTTTGGAAGTGTTAACCACTCAAGGGGCTGCTGGGAGCAGAGCACAAAGGCGTTTCCTGTCTGGTCTCGGGACACACCCCACGCCCTCCCCAAGCTGGGCCCTCCCGCATTGACACTCCACATCCAGTTGTGAGCTGGCCTGGCGGGTGCCGGCTCTCAGATGCACACACAGCCACGGAGGTCAGGAGCTGGTCCAGCCACCATCTACCCCTCTCTGCCCTTTCAGAAACTCTCCCAGGCTCACCCCACCCCCTGACTCAAGAGCAGTCACAATGTGAGCCATGCAAGGTGGGGTTCCCTTGCTCTCCCTCCCTTCCTCACTACTGAGTCTCCCCCAAAAGGTTCTGCTAGACCCAGACTCAACCCTAAAACCATGAACGGAAGGTCTGCTCTCAAAAGCATAGTAATGACTCCCAGGAGAACTGCCCAAGAGACCCCATTCCCAGGGCTTCCCAGATGGGCAGCTGGGGGTGGAGGAGGCAGGAATATAGAGGAGGGCAGAAGGGCACAGCCCCCCAGGCCCTCCCCCATTCTCATCTTTTCTCACTATGCCCCCCCCCTTTGCAACTACCACATGAAAGCAAAGGCCTGCTGGGACCCCATGCTGGGTGTGCAGATGAATTCAGGATGGGACAAGAGACAGAACCGCAGGGGCTGAGGGGTCCTCTGTCTCCTCTCTATGAGATGGTGACTCAGTCCGTTTTGTGTTGCTGTAACAGAATGCCTGAGGCCGAGTGATTTGCTGCTCAGCTTCTGGTCACTGTGCGTCCTCACGGAGGGTGGCATCGCAGGGCAGGAGCACAATTGAGAGTGATGGTCAGAAGAGGCCAAAACACCAAGGATAGCCTCGCTTTACGACTGCCCACTCTCCAGGTAACTAAGCCAGTCTGTTGAGACCAACTCACTCCCACAAGACCGACTCCAGCCTCCCAAGAAAAACACCTCCCATTCCTGAGGGTGGAGTCCCCACAACCTCATTATCTCTCATGGACGCACCACCTCTAACACTGCTCCACCAGGAATCCAATGTCAACGGGCATTTTCACAGGGACAAACCAAGGCAGACAGGGTGCAGAGGGACAGTCCGAGGACAGCAGCCAGTGGTGAAAAACTTGGCTCTGAAGACAGATGGCCTGAGTACAAACCCAGATTCTTCCACTCGCTGGCTGCGTAACACTAGCGAAATTACTTCTCTGTGACTCAGTTTCCCCATAGGTAAAACAGGCTTAATACTCAGAGGTCTGTTGTGAGGATTAAAGAAGCAAATAAAGGTCAAGTGCTCAAAACAGCACCTGGAAAACAGTAAATGTTAACCCGGAGAGGGGGCGCATGCCTGCAACCCCAGTACTTGGGAGGCTGGGACAGGACGATCGCAGGTTCAATTGAGGACAGCCTTGGCAACTTGGCAAAAGCCTCAGCAACTCAGCAAGACCCTGATTCAAAATAAAAAATACAAAGGGCTGGGGGTGTAGCTTGGAGGTAGAATGTCCCTGGGTTCAATCCCCAGTACAAAAAAGAAAATAAAAATGTCCCTGGGGGGAGGAGAGTCCCCCAGTTCAAGGTGAAAACCCAGCTTCCAATCATACCTGCTCTGCAAGCAAGCTATTGACTCACATCCATGAACCCTTGACTTCAGCACCTGTTAGAGGTAGAACACTCCACCCTAAACACACCCACAGTTGTAGAATTAACTGAAATAAGTACAAAAAAAAAAGGCTGTCCAGGAGACCCCATGTTCAACAAATAACATGTTTACATCTATTTATTTCTTTGATGCCTCCAGATGGAGCATGTGCCCTCTTGGTTTCTGCCCCCCCCCTCGCCCCCCCCGGGCACAGGAGTCACCTGTGGGGGTTGGGAAAGCACCACAAGCTGTTTTCCAACATCCTGCTTGATGTCAGAATCCCCTGGGAGGACCTTGCAATAGAAATCGTTGAGACCCACTCAGGGGTACAGCTGCACCCCACAAGTTCCCAGGGGAAGCTGGTGCTGTGGGTCCGGGGACCACACTGCAAAGTCTTGCCTCGAGATTGGAAGAGTTGCAAGTGCGTTAAGATCACCTGAGAAAAGCCAGGGAACCTGTGTTGGCATGTGTGTGGCGACATGGAACCCAGGACCTCATGCATGCCATGCGAGAGAGCGCTCTGCCCCTGAGCTGCACCCCAGCCCCGCTCTACCCCTCTTGCCTGGTTAGTGGCACCTGGTCAGGTCTGGTCTGATCTGAACTGACTGTCAGCTGTTCCATTTGTGCTCAGACCCAGGCAGGGCTAAGACTGGAGGTTCCAGAACCCCCACGAGCACTCCCACCATCTCTGGCTCCCACTGGGTCCTGCTTAATGTCCCCCAGGGCTTCAAGGAAAGGCTACAGAGGCCCCCAGTCTGCTGAGAGCCCTTCAATCCTCAGTGGCCTGCTTCTCCTGGAGCTAAGCCTGAGCTCCATCCCGCCCCCCCAAGGCTGATCCTTGGAGGAATCGGAGCCTCCGGTTGGCGTCGGAAGCCCACAGGTAAGGAAAGAGCCACCGTGCAGCCTGGGACCAGCTCATTTAAGGACAAGCCCTCCATCCCGGGCAGCGCCTGGAGATGGTGGGGCCTGGGCAGGCACGCACACTGGGCCCAGTGTCCTGGCCACACAATGCACAAGGGGCCATCGGGGCGGGCGGCCAAGGCCCACTCACGCCACCACCATCTGGGAGCCCTTGCCAGGCCTCGGAGGGCCGGCTGAAGAAGCTGGACTCTGTCCTGGGGCACAGTTGGGCTCTATTCTTATCTCAAGGGGGAATGTGTGACTCTCCTTCCCGTGAATGGAGGCCCCAGGCGAGGCAGAGGAGGAAACAGAGCCATCACTGTCCCCGAGAGGCTCCCCACGCTCCCCTGCCTCCCACCAGCTCCTTGTGGTTCTGGGGCCTTGCACAAGCCCCCAGCAAGGAAAGGCCCAGCCCAAGGCAGACAGGGAAATGGACGGTCCAGAGCTCGGCGGCCCTGCCCTGCACTTGTGTGTCGAGGCTTGAGCCAGGGAGGCCTGACCAGAAACATGCACCCACGGGAGCCCAGAGAGACCCAATGGGGCAGGGGCTAGAGAACAGCACAGTCTCCATGGCACAGTTCTCCCTGAATTTGAAAGGAATGGGCACAGACATTGCATGCGTGCTCCCCTATACACACACACACACACACACACACACACACACACACGCATGCATATATATGCATACACTTGCATACATACACGCATGCATACATGCGCATACACATATACATATACACATACACACATGCACGCATACACATGCATACGCACACGTGCATGCACATACATACACATGCATATGCACACACATGCATACACACACACACACACACACACACACACATCCCTGGCAGACATAGGCCTCCTGCCTGTCCAGCTTCCATAGCACACCGCCTGCAGGTGGTAAGGGACCTCACCCAGAGCTCTCTCTTGAGCCTGCAAATGCTCATGACCAGCAAATGGAGCACCGGGAATCCTCAAGGACCGGAACTCAAGACAACCTTTCTAAAGAGCGACAGGACAACGTGGGTCAAAATGAACACCACTCACACAAGGTAGCGCTCTCCAGGAAATTAATCTCAGTGCAAAAAAAAGTACTGCATCTCAAGGAATACTCCCTGCAGTGATTTTAATAAGAGCAAAAAGAGAACTCAAGCTCAGTGTCCATCAGTAGGGGATTGTAAACAACAGTTCATCCAGAATATGAATTAGTAGAAAATGCTGAAAAGCGATAGACACAGTAGCTGATAGAAATACACATAAAGAAATTAAGTTAAAAAACACGCCTGGAGCCAGGCTGGTGCACACTTATAACCCCAGAATTTGAGAGGCTGAGACAGGACTGCAACTTTGAGGACAGCCTCAGCAAGTAGTGAGACTCTCATCAACCTAGTGAGACCCTGTTTAAAAAAAAAATAGGGCAGGAGAAAGGCAGAATGCCCCCAAGTTCAATCTCCAGCACCACAAAACAAACAAACAAAAAACCCCAAATGCACAGGTCTCATAATTGTATATATCATTACACTGAAAGAAAAAGGAGATTTTCCCCTCCAGAACTGGGGATAAAACCTAGGAGGCCTGTACCATTAAGCCCTCTACATCAGCAGCCTTTTTTATTTTTTATTTTGAGACAGGCTCTCACTAAGTTGCCAAGGCTGGCTTCGAACCTGCAATCCTCCTGTCTCAGCCTCCTATGTACTGGGATTGCAGGCGTGCATCACTGCATCCAGCTCAAGATTATTCTTTCTGTCCCAGTAGGATGAAGGAGGGGAGTAAACGGTGATGGGGCAGTGGGACGGGAGGAGGTCAGGGCTGGGAATGGGGCCAGGGTACCAGAGGGCCAGCGGAGGGTGGGCGTCCCTGCAGAGATTTCACTAAGTCCTGTTCAGCCCTCTCTGGATCACCCTTAAAGAGCCAGGAAAACATCCGGAAAACATTTAGCTAGTAAATCTGTTAGAAGCCCCTCCACCCTGCTTTATTTATTAACACTGCCCTTCTACTCCCCCAACCGCACACACGCCCAGGCCTCAGACACTCTCAGAATCTGCGGAGCCAGCAAGAACTGGACTGGCTGGCTTCCTGCGGGCTCTGCCCCTGCCAGGGGCCTGTCCTGATGTCACCTGGCTCCCATCGCAGAGTGGCCCTGCATCTGCAGGGGCTGGCAGTAGGGGCTGGGGCTAGTGATGCTACCCAAGTGCCCCGGCCACCACATTGCCAGCGGAGAGTGACCCAGGGACTCAAGGGAGGGCAGAGGTTAAGTGTGCCTTTCTTGCAAAGGGAGGGGAGCTGCTGTTCAGACAGGGAGAAGTTTCTGCTCCAACGGCTGCTTTCTCCTGTCCTCCTCGGGGTCCTTAGAGAAGTCACTCTTGAATAATGAATGTGCGTGAGATGATGAGGGGGCGAGAGAACTCACACGCATCTGAGTGTGTTGCGCGCGTGCGCGTGCACACACACACACACACACACACACACTGAAAACCCTCCCCCTGTGCCTGACAAGTCCTTGGGAAAGCAACAGACTCTGCTGGGGCTTATGAGTCAATCTTGGTATGGGTTCCTAGGATAAGAACATGCTCTGGAGCCGGGTGTAGTGGCACACGCTTGTAATCCCAGCATTTGGGAGGCTGAGACCAGAGGATCCAGGTTCGAGGCCAGCCTCAGATACTTACTGAGGCCCTCTGCAACTTAGTGAGACCCTATTTCAAAATAAAGAATAAAAAATAGGACTGGGGGTATAGCTCGGAGGTAGAATGCCGCCCCTGGGGTTCAATCCCCAGTACCAAAAAAAAAAAAAGAAAAAGAAAATGCTCTGGAACCAACAGGCTCTGATTTTACTTCCCAATGATAACAGAGCAGATAGCGAGTTCTGGGTTCAAATCCCAGGTCTGCCACCTTAGCTGTGTGACCTCCCTTAGCCCCTTTGGGTCTCTGTTTCCTCACCTAAAAAGTCTTCATTATGAGTGTGTGTGAGTGTATGTGTGTGTGTGTGTGTGTGTGTGTGTGTGTGACTACAGTTTGAGCCCAGGGGCATTCTACCTCCAAGTTACACAACCCAGCCTTTTGTTATTTTATGTTTTGAAACAGAGTCTCACTAAATTTAGCTAAAATTGGCCTCAACCCTGCAATCCTCCTGTCTCGGCCTCCCAAGTACTGGGATTACAGGTTTGAGCCACCAAGGTCGGCCTGATTCTGCTGTAAAGGAGGAATCAGAGCAGGGAGGCGTCTGGAAACCCAGGCGTTTCACCCTGGGTGCCTCGGATGCGATTCCCTGCTGACTGAGGAGGCTGCTGCCCCAGGGCTGGTGGATCCAGCCTGCTGGTGGATTTTGGCCAGCGGGCTGGGTTGTTTGTGATTGCTTTTTATTTGAATCAACTGGCCACGTTTCAAGACTGGGAGATCCGGGTTTCCAAGCTGGGCAGAGGTTCCCAGTCACTGGTCGAGGCTGCCTGTCTCTGATGGTGCACAAGTTCTCAGATGTGAGTGAGCTGCTGGGCCTCCATCTGCATCCCTGAACCCCAGCTCAAGACGGTGCAACCTTCCTTGATTGCAGGCATTGATCTGTTCTCAACAGTGGGTTAGCCGAGCAGGGACTTGGGGAGCCCTGGAAGGCAGTAGCACCACCATCAGCCCCGGCTCAGACCCCACCCTGCCTTGTCTCCAGGGGACCCTGGTTTCTAGGGACCACCATGAGGCCCTCTTACTTCTGCGTAGCCTCCAGTGTGAACTTGGGCGGGATCTGACCAAGGAGGTGAGTCCATAGGCTGGGGCCGGGGGCCAGGGTTGGGGGCCGGGCTGGGAACTTATTTGGGGGGGAAGTTGGTACTGGGGATTGAGCCCAGGGGCATTCTACCTCTGAGCTATAGCCCCAGCCCTTTTCATGTTTTATTTTGAAAGGTCTTACTAAGTTGCTGAGGCTGGCTTTGACCCTGCAATCCTCCTGTCTCAACCTCCCACGTACTGAGATTGCAGGCAGGTGCCACCGCACTCCTGAGGACTTTTTCAAACTTGGCCCCAGAGCCTGGGGGAGAGATGGGCTTGAGCCATTGCATGGAATGGTGTTTTTCTTTGGAAGGGTGTTTTTCTTTGCTCCAGAACCTCATCATCGACAGACCCACCCGGCAACCCTGAAAACATTTCAGCTGTGTGTTCACCCAGGGACACGCTGGGGCTAGAGGCTGGATGACTTAACTTCCCTTGACAACTTTGACTTTAAAGATGTTGACCTGAGCCAGGGGTAGAGAAATCCCCAACGTCCAGGGCTGTGATAGGAAAGCAGACAGCGGGTCCCCTCCAAGAGGCAAACCAACCTTGGTCCCAGCCCTGGTTCCCCTGAAGTCCGGAGCCAGGGTAAGTCCCAAGCAGCCTGTGTGGATGAGAAGATAGGGCTCTGCAGAAATCCCGGAACTCTAAGTCTCTACCTGGAGATGCTGATTAAACATCAGAGCCTGAGCAAAGATCTGAGCAAATTCCAGGACCACCTCTCGGGCCACATAAGCTCTCGGCAGAGAACAGGCAAACACTGAGTCAGACGGCTAAACATCTGGGGCTTAGCTGATGCTCTGCTCTGTGGCAGTCAGCTGGGTGGAATCCCAGGAGAAGCAGTGCCGGCGGGCAGCGGGGGACGCGGGGGCCAGTTTCCAGGGAGCCCGGCCAGGTCTGGGAGCCAAGCCTTCAACCCCGCCCTGTGCTAGAGCCCCAGTCACACAGGAGGCTGTGCCTGCAACCTCCCCAGCCCACACCAGCAGTTCCGGGGCGGCTCGAGAGCCCAACCCACACGTGGGAGGCAGGCGGAGGCCACGGCACTCCAGGATTCCATTCTGTGGTGGAGGTTTCCAGAGGAAACAATTCCCTAATCCCCATCCTAAATCAAGGCCAAGAAACAGCTTGCAGGGAGTCCAGGGGCAACTGCTCCCTCTGCCTGGCTGTCCCTGTGTTGACCTCCTGCTAGGGCTGAGAAGCCTTGATCCTCCTTGGAGGGAGGGGACAGGGGGTGTGTCTGGAAGGGGGACACACAGTTCTTGCAGGCCGCAGACCCACAGCCAGGCTGCCCTGCCTTGATGCAGCCATCTTTGATTTGCAGTTGCCAGCTCATGGAATTCCAGAGCAAGCCCAGGCCACCCTGCATGGGCCAGAACATAAAACTCAGTGTCCCATTACTTTTATTTGTTTAACAACATTGTTCATTGCCCATTTGCATTTTTAATTTAAAAAAATTAGCCAGCTGTGGTGTCACAGGCCTGTAATCCCAATACTTGGGAGGCTGAGACAGGAGGAAGGAGGATCATGACTTTGAGGCCAGCCTCAGCAACTTAGCAAAAGTTTGTTTAAAAAAAAGAAAAAGAGCTGGAGGTGTAGCTCAGATGTAGAATGCCCCAGGGTTCAATCCTCAGACCCCACCCCCACCCCCAACAAATTTAAGTGATTTTTTTTTTTAATTCCAAACAAAATAATCTTAAAACCTAAGTGGTGTTTGATTGATTTCTCCCCATGGGTCATCACTAGATTGATATGAGAAGTTTTCTTGCCCTTCAACTTAAATAAGTGACACAGGTCAAAGGAGTCTTAAATGGCAAGGCCATTCAAAGGGGAAAGGAGAGTCTTCAACAAACAACACTGGAAAGCCAGGACAAGACTATGCAAAAGAACGTGGCTGGACCCCTTGCTCACACCGTGCACAACAATTACTCAAATGGATCAAAGTCCTGAATGTCAGAATTAAAACCATAAAACTCCTCGAAGAAAACATTGGTGTCAATCTCCATAGCCAGGGATTAGGTAAGAGTTTCTTGGACAGAACAACAAAAGCAGAAGAGACAAAAGAAAAAAAAATACACACACACACACACACACACACATCTATTATAAATTAGTTTCATCAAAATGAATAGCTTTTTGCTGCACAGAACAGTAAAGAAAGTTAAAAAATACAACCCACAGAGGCAGGTAAAATCTTTGCAAACCATAGATCTAATAAGGGACTTGTGTCATGAGCACAGACTCCAAATAGACATTTTTCCCCCCAAAGTCAGTAAGCATATGAAAAGGTGCCCAGCATCATTCATCTTTGGGGGACTGCAAATCAAAACCACAGGAGACACCACTTCACACCCGCCAGGACAGCTATAATAAAAAACACAGATAATAACAAATGTTGGCAAGAGTATAGAGGAGTTGGAACCTTCCAGTGGGCTCCTGGTGTGAATAGAAAATGATACAGCAGCTTCAGAAAAGAGCCTGGCAATTCCTCAAAAGGTTCAACACAGTCACCATGTGACCCAGCAATTCCAGTCCTTGGCACACATCCAAGAAAATTAAGAATGGATGTCCACACCAAAACACGTACACAAACGTACACACGTAGCAGTATTGTTCCTAAGAACCAGAAAGGCAGACATGACCCAAATCCTTCTCAACCGATACAAGGCTAAATGAAATGTGAGTGGCCTATTCCAACGGAGAATTACCCAGAAATAATAAGAGATGAATTCCCAACACATACGACCACATGGGTGAAGCTCAGAAACACCTTCTAGCTGAGCTGCATGGTGGCGCATGCCTGTAATCCCAGTATTTGGGAGGCTGAGACAGGAGAATCACGGGCTCGAGGCCAGCCTCAGCAACTTAGTGGGGCCCTCAGGTACTTAGTGAGACCTATTTCCAAATAAAAAATAAAAAGGGCTGGGGGTGTAGCTCCGAGGTAGAACACCCCTGGGTTCAATTTGTAGTACCACAAAAGAAACAAAGAAGGAGGGAACTCAAGTTAGCAGAAACCTGGAGGCTGTGGCATCAGGGAGCCATGAGACTTCTTCCTGGTTAGAACTGGGAGAGTTTAAAGAACCAGGGCCCTGGGAGCACCAGGCTCAGGGCTCAGGGAAAGGCTGAGGCCTGAACCCCACAGAGGGCTGGCCCAAGAGGACCAGACACCCTGGAGAAAAGCAAACTCCACCCAAATGCTGTCTCTGTCTTTTATTAATTCATCATGGTGTCACCGGCGGCGAAGTGTCCCATGACTAAGGCCAACTGCAACCCTGTGGCAGGAGGCCAACACACTCATCTTCCTTCCTTCCTTCCTTCCTTTTTAACATTTTTTTCTTTCTTTTCTTTTTGGTTCTAGGGATTGAACTCAGGGGCATTCCACCTCTGAGCTACACCCCCAGACCTTTGTATTTCTTATTTTAAAACAGGGTCTCACTAAATTTGCTGAGTCTCTAAATTGCAGAGGTCGGCCTCAAACCTGCCATCCTCCTGTCTCAGCCTCCTCTTCCTCTCTGATGGAATCTGTCAGGGCCCCAAGGAAGGCTGGGCATGGGGTGAATAACTTCCTCTGTGCAGGGATCAAACCCTAGAGTGTGCTTCTGGCTTCTGGGCTGGACCTCAGGGCAGAACTTCTCCTGGGGCCAACCAAACCCTTGAGTTATTTCATCCCCCAGAGGGAGGTTTGGGGTGTCACTGGGGGTCCTTGGGGTTTCTCGTGACTCAGAGCAACTATGCTGTGGAAAATGCAGGCCAGATTTCCCCAGTCTGTAGAAGACAGAGGCAAGGGGGACACATTTTCTCCTTACAGGAAAAGCCAAATTGCTGTCTCTAAGATGGGACTTCCAATTCTTCAGCAAAGCTGTCACCATTTCCACCGCTACGGTCCCAGCCTGAGCCACCAGCACCTCCCGTGTCTACACAGCAGTCTGAGCGACCCTTTAGGATGGGAAAAATGACTGTGTCACTCATAGCTCACAACCTCCAAAGGTTTTCCTTCAAGCTCAGAAAAAAAAAACAAAGAGAGAATGAGAGAGTGAGAGAGTGAGAGAGGAGAGAGAGAGAGAGAGAGAGAGAGAGAGAGAGAGAGAGTCGGACCAGGTCTATATATTGGCCAATGCCTGTAATCCCAGTACTGGGAGGCCGAGACAGGAAGATCACAGTTCAGGAACAGTCTCAACAACTTACTGAGACTCTCAGAAATTTAACAAGACCCTCAGCAACTCAGTGAGACTCTGTTTCAAATAAAAAATATAAAAAGGCCTGAGGGTATACTTCAGAGGTAGAATGTC
This sequence comes from Graphiurus murinus, assembly GCA_004027655.1. NCBI lineage: Eukaryota > Metazoa > Chordata > Mammalia > Rodentia > Gliridae > Graphiurus > Graphiurus murinus. Next base: position 36,254 of record PVLC010014786.1, read on the forward strand.
CCTGGGTTCAATCCCCAGTACCAAAAAAAAAAAGTCTTGGGATGGCTCAAATGGCCCTGAACTATTGGGCCCTCCTGGAACTCTAACACCTCAAATCCTTTCCCTCCCACCTGCTGGTGCAGCCCACGCTAAGCAGGCTTCGCTGCATGAGGGCCTTTGCACCTGCTCCCCCGGCCTGGAACATCTTCCCCCCTTCCAGGTGGCTCATTCCCTCTCTTCATTAAGTCCTCTGCTCCCATGCCCCCCCAAAGAGGTCCTCTCTGACCACCCCATTTAAAGTAAGCCCCCTCATCCAACCTGTCTCAGTCCCCCACCACCACCGGGAGCTCCCGGTGCAGGGGTTTGTCTGCTCCATCACTGCTGTCCTCCTGGTGTCTAGAACAGCTCCCAGAACACTGCAGGTCCTTCGAGAGCTCTTCTAGGATGAATGAGCAAACCAAGGAATTCTTGGTTGACTATGGTACAATAACTAAGATCATGATATTGTCTTCAATTTTATACTTTTTTGTTTGTTTGTTTGGTTGGTACTGGGGATTGAACCCAGGGACATTCTACCTCCAAGCTACACCCACATCCCTATTTTATTTTTTACTTGGAAGTAGGATCTTGCTAAGTTGCTGAGGCTGGCCTTGAACCTGTGATCCTCCTGTCTCAGCTTCCCAAGTACTAGGATTATAGGTATGCACCACCATACCCAGCTTATTTTTTTTTTTTGTCTTTTTACAGATGTGAAAGCATTTAAATACATGCAAAAGAAAGAACTATTAACTTATCTTCATCCTTCTAACTCACTCTCAAGGAAGAGAGGGCAAACATGATTCTCCCCATTTTACAGATAAGGAAGCATGAACATGGGGTGTCTGTCGAAGGGAATCAGAAGGTGAACTGGCTTGTTCAAGGTCAAATCTGCAAATGAGAACCAAAGTAGACCTAGCATGTAGGTTTACAGACTTTCCCTCTTGTGCTCCTTCCAGAGTTGCCTCTGATTTCAACACCCTGCTAGAAAATCTATTAAAATGGTTAATCATATTAACATTTAAGAAATGAAAAAATATATGACCATCTTGAGGGTCAATGCCAAGCATTATCTGATAAAATCCTACATCTATATTGGGCTGTAAAAAGACCCCATTCTTGGTATGAAGGCTAACCTAATCTTATACTCTCCATGACGACATCCCCCCAAAAAAAGGATATTAAAATGCTAAGTAGAAAATATAAATGCTAATCTAAAACCAACAGCCAGTATCAGAGTTATGAGGAAATTCCAGAAGAATTCCCATTACAAAGAAGAACATGACTAGTTATTAGTGTCCTTCTGAACCCATGCATCATCGATAACCAATTTAAAAACATAATTAAATTTCACTCACAATAACAAGAAGTAACTATCAAGATCCTAGGAATAAACCTAACGCGAAAGGATACGCAAGCCCAACCTGAAGAAACCATTTATCCAGAGACAAACTTAATTACGTGGCAACATTGTGCTCCTGGTTAGTATCAACAACAGGGAAAGGTCTGAGGTAGTCTGAGGTTTCTTATCCCAGGTCCAGGAGCAAAGCAAGACACTTGGCATTCTTAATTCCATTTAATTCACCCAATTAATAAGTCTCTGCAAAAAGGATATTAGTATTATTATTCTCTTTCTTTTTGTTGGGGGGTGAGGGAGGTTACAGGGGATTGAACCCAGGGGCATTCTACCTCCAAACTATACCCTCAACTCTTTTTATTTTTATTTTTATTCTTTTATTTGTTTATTTTGCTTTAAAACAGAATCTCACTAGTTGCTGAGGGTCTTGCTTTTTGCTAAGTCTGGTCTTGGACCTGCAATCCTCCTGTCTCAGCCTCCCAAGTACTGGGATTACAGGCATGTGCCACTATGACTGGTTTATTATGCTTCTTTAGTGGAAGAGGCACAGATCAAAAACAAACAAACAAACAAACAACAACAAAAAAAAAACTTCTCAAATGCCACACAACAAAGCCAGGACTGAAATTTGATGGTTCTATGCCCAAGCCTGCCGTCTTTTCACCCCGTTTTGGAAGTATGATGACTTTCTAATGTCTCCACGTGGCCAGGCAGAACTTCAGTTCCCAGAATTTCTTTCCTTGTATGTTCGGTCTAGGGTAGGCATTGGAAGGTTCTTGGGAGATTTGGTGGGTGAGAGGGAAGCCGTGATTTTGTAGTTTCAAGATCCAGGGCAAGACATGGAGGAAACAGCCTAACAGAGACTGCTAAGCCAGACAGCCCCATGACAGCATAAAACCAATCCCTATGAAGACTCTTTTAAAATGCATGCATCTGGCCAGGTGTAGTGGGTAGGCCTATAATCCCAGCTACTCAGGAAGCTGAGGCAGGAGGATCACAAGTTTG
>PVLC010014787.1:0-38611 GCA_004027655.1 Graphiurus murinus
GCCGCGGAGACGGGCTTCTTTGCTCTCTCTGGTCGGTCTTCCGGGTTCTGCTCAGCTGTATTCCAGTTTTCGCAGCGTTTTCCACCTTTTTGTTGCTTTTTTTCTTTTTTCAGAAAACTGGATCCACGACTGCTTTGAATCGAGCTCACAGCGGCTCTTGAGACGTGTCTCACTCCGTCGCCATCTTCCCGGAAGTCGCACCCCAACTCTTAACTGCAACTCCTCTTGCCTTCCTAAGGATTTCCATCCCTCGCTCATCCCCCACTTCTCCTGAATTATCATTTCCCCCTGTAAGTGATCAATACCATCTATGTGCAAATCCACACCAAGTCCCAAGTCTGCAGTGTTGAAGCCCCCATCCCGCGCCCCGCCCCGCCCCCCCCTGCCCCCGCACCCATTCCAGGTTAGTTTCATTTCTGAGCTCAAAGTGTAGTCTGCACTTTCAGTCCCTAACTCCTCACTGCTCACCTCCCCCCTCCTCTTTCCTGTGGTACTGGGAATTGAACCCAGGGGCATTTACCTCTGAAGTATACCCCCAGCCCTACTTTATTTTTATCTGAAACATTGTCTCCCTAGGTTGATGAGAGTCTCACTATTTGCTGAGGCTGTCCTCAAACCTGAGATCCTCCTGTCTCAGCCTCCCAAGTACTTGGAGTACAGGTGTGCACCACCATGCTCAGCTACCTCTTGTCCCTTTTGAAGCCACACTCCCAGCTGAAGCTCCCTTCAACCTCGTATCTAACCTCATCCAGCTCTAGAAGGGTCAACTTCACGACAAAAAATGCCAACAGGGTGACAGCAAGGCTCAAGTTTAGATCTCAAATAGTTCTTTGTAGACTGAAATGACTCAAGGTCATCAAATTTAATGAGACATTTCTATCACTTCCTATCCAGCTGCTGCTGAGTTTTCCCTTCTCAATCTCTGGAAACACTTTCTCCTAGCTGCTTCCTCTTCCCTTCGTTAGCATCTCCTCCTTTCCCTCCTACCTCTACAGAAAAGCCCACTCTCCCTCTCAGTCCTCCTGTGAGTGATTTTATCCAATCCTGTGGATTTAAGACTGTCTGCATGCTGGTGGTTTCCAAATCAGTTATCCTGGACCCAGTCCCTTCTTGGAGATCCAGGTTCTTTTGTCCCACTGTCTGTTTGACCTCTCCCCTTTGGAGTATTTCCCAAGCACTTCAAATTAACACCCCCTTCCCCAAACAGGAAAGACAGTGTCTTACCCAAAGACAGTGTCTTACTCAAAGCTGCTCCTCCTGAGTTCTCCCCATCTCAGTACCTATCACTACCATCCAACCAAGAGTCAAGCTCAATCTCCTTTTCCCTCATTTTCCACCAGCAATCCATCAGTATGTCCATTTCTAAAATATTCCAAGAGCCCATCACCCTTTACACCATCATTACCCTTTCCCTGGATGACTGCAGTAGCTTCCTAACTACCTTGCCATTGCCAGTCTTATCCTCAGGTGATTTATACAGCAGACAGAGGGTGTATTTAACACTAAGTCACATGCTACTCACCTCCTCCCAAGCCCTGCAGTAGACCAGGAATAAAAACCCAATTATTCCCCCCTCACCTCAGACCACTCTTCCCTCAGCACAGGAAGCTCCAGACGGGAAGCCTTTCGCCCTCCAACAACAGCATCTCTCAGACGCTCCCTCCTCCCCACGGGTATGGTTCCGCTGCGGCCACACCCTGGTCATCTCCCTGCTTTCGTAAGAGCTTCTTCTCAACCCATTACTTTTTCTTGCTCTCCACTATAACATAAGCTCCCAGAGAGCAGGGCCCTGTCTCTCTTGGCCAATGCTATATATTCAGTACCTGGAGCAGTAAGTACCTGATACATACTAAGTACTTAATGTTTATCACTAAGCAAATGAATGAAACAAATGAATGAGTGTAATCAAAGAATGAATGCGTACACAACCCACAGGTCCTAGAGCCTTTCCCCCTTCATGGAGAAGTGCTACTCATCCTTTATAAAAGCTTTTCCACCACGCCCCTGCACCACTGCACCATCACCGTTTCTTACAGTTTATGGTTCAACTGTCTCTCTCTCTCAAGATGCTGAGCACTGTGAGGGCAGGGCTCGCCTCTCTTTCACTTGGGAATCCCTAGCACTATAGTATTTGCTGCTTCAGCGGGTGAGTGATAAGGTAAACGAAATGTGGGTGTTTAAGAGGCACTAAAGGGATGGTCAACAAACGAGAAGCAGTGTGTCGGGAGGTGTCTTCATCATCTGAGAGGCACTATTATAAAACATGCAGATACATCCGATACTTGGAGGAACGGGAAGCCTGCACCCAGCCGGGGAGAGTTTGGGAAAAAGCATTTTAGGCTCCTTCTTGGGACTGCTCCTCCTCCAGAAAATCCTGAAGGAGAAACTAAGAGTAAAGCTACCCTGAGATCACAGTGAGGTTAGAGACGCTCCGGAGGCGTGCAACCCATGAGGGGACCTGGACTTTCTCAGACTCCCACAGGAGCCTGAGATGAAGCAGCCTACGTGGCAACCACCAGTGTGACTGTAAAGACAGATGTGGACAAATTCTCATCTTGTGAATGTAATAACACGAAAACTTCTATATAGAAAACTAGAAGGGCCTGAATACTTTCCTCACTTTCAAGAACTAAATGGTAATGTCACAAATAGAAGTTTTTCTTACACTAGGTAAAATTTTGACTTTAGGAGACAGAAAGAATAGGGTTTTTTAAGGTTAAGAGTAGGTTTCCAGAAACTTAAAATGCTTTGTTTTTATTTAAATGCTTTTATTGGTACATTGTAGTCTCATAGTGATAATGATATCCATGCACACAGCACTTAGTATTTGCAACTACCTACAGCACACAGCACAAAATACGTTTTCTAATCCCTATTCCTTACAAGAATCAGAATACCTCTAATTATTTTTAAGATACTTATAAGTTCACTTGTTATATCCACCTAATAAGATGCATTTAACTTTTGTCTCTGTTTCTCTATGTAGGGGTGCACAATATTTCTAATTTCACAACCCAGCCTTTCCAGGCCTACTTCCTGTCTCATGCTGGTGCCACAGCGCTTACAACAAAAAACAGTGTGTAACCCACTCAGATCTCCAGATACTCAGGGATGGAGGCTTTTGCTCTGCTCTGGCTAACTCTGCACAATCTTTCCACCCTCTCGGTGTCCATCAGTGGCTTCCTCCTCATCAGCACAGAAGTGCAGCCTGAAGCCTTGATTCACTCTCTATAGGATGATTTCAACTTACACAACACTCATGGCTAAACCCACGTACCCATCGTGCCTTCTCCTATCTATCCCATTCCATTCTTTGGGTCAGATTCATGTTTTTCCTCCCCCAGTTATTTTACTAACAACTAGAGTGGCTCCCAGGTGGATTACTAGAACTGAAATGTGTATGACTGTCTAAAAGTACCCCGAAAAACATGGTATATATCAATCTCTGGCTAACAACCAACTCCAAGCCTTTTTTCTCATCTACCTCACCCCTACTCCCCCAGAATTCTGGGAAATGAAGACTCTGGATCATTTTAGGAGACTTAGATGTGAAAGATAAAGAGTCTTCAGATGAACCTTGTGGCCCACCTACTGTGTCTAGAAAGTCCTAAAGCCTGTCCACAAAAACACCAAGGAAAAGGATCATCTCCTCCCTTCACTGGACCCGATATATTTGTATAGGTAATATAGTGTTGTTAAAAATTGATTCCTTTTTAGAGTAAACTAAATTTTAAAACCTCATTTTTACTTGGATTTAGAGGACAAAATGCTCTTTCAGGCACATCATAAACTCCCCACTGTTTGTCTTCATCTTTCCCATGCTCCAGATTTGTACACCCAGATGCCTAATAGACATCCCAGACTTGACTCTCTTGTCCTCCCCTTAATCTTCCCTTTCAGATTAAGGTCACCACCACCTACCCTATCGCCACGTCAAACACTCAGAAGCTCCTCTTCTGTGCCATCACCCAGGCTAATCTACCAGCAAGCTCTATTGGTTCCCCTACCAAAACCATCACCACCATCCCTGCCTTCTTCTACTCCAGAACAAGGTGTCACCTTGTCTCATCTGCACATATGCAATGGCCTTGTGACCAGTCTCCTTGTCTTTGTGAACCTCTAGCGTGCTCTTCCCAGCAGCCAAAATGACCTTGTAAAAGCATACACCAGATCATTATGAAACAGTATAAAAATCTATGTTTTAGAGAAAGATGCAATGGGGGTACAGGAGTGCTTTAACAAAATTAGCATTTACTAAGTGTAAGACCCTGAGTTTCATCCCTCACCACAAGAAAAGCTAGGTATAATGATTCATTGCATGTGATTAACCAAAAGGAAGAATATTATAAATTTTGACTACTAAATATGAAAACTAAGTTTTCTTGGAAACACACATCTCTTAATGAGAAAGATGAGACATTTTTCAAGTAGCTTATGATTTGTTCCTGAACCCACGTGGGGTTCAACACCAGTGCTTCTAATTCTCATTTATTCACTTTCCCCCTCCCCCTTCCTCCCTCCCTCCCTTTCATTTTTGGAGATAGAAGCTGATACATTTGGGGGAGCATATGTATTCTCTTCATTTTTGGTTGCTCTGCATTCTTGAGCAAACTTCCACTAGCGGCAGCGACTGGAGGACCCAAAGCCCTTGATGAAAGGTGCTTCCATCAAAGGGCCCTGTGATCACACATTTTGTTTCACCAGTTCCCTTTTTCAGAGATTCCAAGGCCCTTGGGCCAGATCTGCCTACATTCTAGTCAGCAACAAACGTTTCACTTTCTATACTCACCTGGAAGGTATCTTGATTGTTTCAAGTAGTACTGTTTAGCGGTTGGAGCAGCTGACAATTCAGAATCAGATTTCAGGGAAATAGGGGCAGGTAGGTTCTTGTTTTCTCCTATCAAGTGGTTGGAGCCTGAGGGTACTGGCTCTGGAAGCCTTAAAAGTTGACATAAGGTAGCATTTACAGCATGAAAATCGAGGAGTTCTCCCCCATCCTCTGTATAGAGTTTCAGAACAGCCAATGCAACTTACTTAAATAGTTTCCATCAGTCCCTTTGCTGATAGAAATTCTAAATGACCACCCTCCCAAAGATATTAAACAGCACATGGAATTGCTTCCAATGCCAGAGCATGTGCCAGAATGCTTTATAACCCAGCAGTAACTTGCTTCTGTGTAATATGGATCTATATTTCCTAACACTGCTGCAGTTATGGATTCAAAATATAGGAAAATGGTCACTGGAAGGGAAAACAGTCATAGCCATCTTCATCTGTCCACTAAAGTAATTCTATAATTAGTAAGGTTGCTTGGAAACATGGTTTGGAGGGACTAAGAGAACTGAAAAGGGGAAAGAAGTGCTAGGAAATCTTCCCCCTACACAGAAAACAGGTACTTATTTGCTGAGATGTACCCATTCCCCCAAAGGCAGAACAGAGTTTTGCAGTTGGCTGAACATTTGATAAATCATGTTTTAACTACCCCATTCTATAAAACACACTCTGAATCTTCAAAATATTATGTAAAATTTTTATCTGTAGGGTTTGAAAAATCAGCTGGTCCTATAGAACATTATAGTACATTTAAAAGAATACTCATCACTAACCATTTGTGCTTCAGTAATGCCAAATCTCCATGCTTCCCACACACAGACTAGAATACCAGGTTTCTTTTTTGCTTGCCTGCCCGCCTGTTTGCCTCCCCTTCCTTCCCCATAAGAGACATGTGTATAAGAAACAACAGAAAACCTTCTGAGCTGAAGGTGCCAGGTTTCTGATTTACCCCTTTGCTTAGCACCTCAAAGATTGTTACACGCTAATGTTGTGCAAGACGTGAAATGGCCTAGAGGTATGACTTTCTTGCCTAAAGTGGGGAAGAGAGTAAATGGCCTTTTCTCAAGTTCATGTATTTTTTTTTTTCCAATACTGGGGATTGAACTCAAGGGCATTCTACCTCCGAGCTACACCCCCAGTCCTATTTTTTATTCTTTAGTTTGAAACAGGGTCTCACTAAGTTGTGGAGGTCCTCACTAAGTAGCTAAGGCTGGTCAGGAACCCATATCCTCCCATCTCAGCCTCCCAAGTACTAGGATTACAAGCATGCGCCACCACGCCCAGCAAGTTCATGTGAAGAGTACCTATGTAAATTGAGGATCTGGAAAGTGATTAAGAATATCTTTAGGGGTATGTGTATCCCAAAGTAAAGATTTTTGCACTACATAATGCAAACAGCTAATAAATAACTTTCCCTGACTTATAACACAACTTTCCTCCCTATTCCTATTTTGATGCAAAGATGAAAAAAAAAAAAAGAGTGCCTTCCCAAAATGTTCATCAAAATTTAACCCATCCTAACTTCCAAGGTGAATAATGCCTAAATGATGACCTAACTCAAAAAGGAAAGGAACTGCTAGAGATGTTATACTTTCAGAAAAGTTTCAGGAAATGGTCAAATAAGGTTTAGAACAGCAAGCAAGCTAATAATGAAATCTTAACACCATCGGAAGACACCATTAACTTTGATTTCTATACACTGGCATATGAATTTCAAATGGGAAAAGTGATCATAATCCATAAGTGTGCGCTGAGCGTGCTGGCCCACGCTGTAGGCCCAGCACTTGGGAAGCCGCGTAGGAGGATCGGATCGCTTGAGCTTGGGAGTTGAAGACCAGCCTAAGTAACATAGCAAGACCTCCATTTCAAAAAGAGAAAAAAAAATCCACAAGAGCAACATTAAAATCAAACAAGAACCCCTCCCTACACACACACACACACACACACACACACACACACACACACATCTCACATCTACACCCACGCACCAATCAACCATTACTATGAGGATTCCAGATTCTTACATTTTCAGAGGTACACATACCTTTTTGTTCCTTAAGGTCTACGTTCATTATATTTAATGAGTAAAATAAAGTTGATAGCAAAAATATTTTCCCAAGAAAATTGAAATCTTACCGAAGTGGAGAATCTTTTTTCCTCTTTTCTTTGAACACACCTGTGCTTGGCTTCTTGGAATGGGAGGCTCCAAAATCACAGTCTTCAGCCTCTTCCCAGCTATCTCCAGATTTGAAGACAGTCTGACCCCAACGCCTCCTAGCACTTTTATGACCCACGGTGCCATTTGGCTTCTGTGGTAGAAAGACAGTCGTCATGATCTTTAACCCTTTGCTGAATGCCTTTTATGCACAACCATTCTATCAGGCACCAAGGATCCCCATTCTCAAGCAGCCTTCCGTCAGTCATGTGTCACTTAAGGATGGGGACACGTTGTGAGGAATGCATCCTTAGATGATTCTGTCATTGTGCAGACATCACAGAATGTACTTACACAAATCTAGATGGCTTAGCCTCGTACACACACAGGCTATCATGTATAGACTATTGATCAGAGGCTACAGACACGTGCAGCGTGTTACGCTACTGAATACTGTAGGCAACCACAGTACAATGGTTACTATTTGTGTATCTAAACACTTCTAAACAGAAAAGGTACAGTAAAGGAGCTAGGGGTATAGCTCAGTAGCAAGACAATGTTTAGCAGGTGTGAGGCCCTGGGTTCAATCCTCAGCACACACACAAATAACTACAGTTAAAATATAGTCAAAAAGATTAAAAAATGATACACATGTTTAGGGACCTTACCATGAGTGGAGGTTTGAGGACTAGAAGGTGCTCTGGGGGAGTGGACAGTGAACATAGACCTAGAATGTTACCTTGCGCTGCTGCAGACTTGATAAACACTGTACACTCAGGCTATACCATGTTTATAAAAATAATTTTAATAATAAATTAACCTTAGCTTACTGTAACATTTTTAAAAACTTAAAAAAGTTTAACCTCTTAAACTCTTTGGAAATAATACTTTGGCTAAAATATAAATACATTCTAAAATGATAGGAATGTTTTAGCTGCATTATAATCTTCTGGGGCTACCATCATATGTACAGTACATTGTTGATTGAAATATAGCTACGCGTGAGTGTATTCAAAGAAGTAACATACATGCACACTTAAAAGAACTGGCAAAAATAGGTAGCCAAAAATAAGACAGGTGTTCAGAGGGAGGAGAAGTCTGTGAACTCAGGATGGGGGGAAACTTAAATATTTAGGATCTGAGTTGATATTTCATTGATACAGAAAACTGAGACTTGGCTATGTCTCTTTGGGCTTTAGACTTGACTTTTCAAAGCCATAATGTCCTTCTCCTTAAGTGGGGATAGGCTTAACAGGGAGGGCACTAAGGCTGGCATGTCTCAGGGTCTTTCTTGTTTCCCTCTCCAAAATACAGATACCACACCTAAAAGAACCACCACCATTTTGTGGGCAGTGGCATGAAAGTCAGCTGCTGAGGGGTGGCACAAGAAGGAAGCAGCCTGGTTCCTTTGGAAGCTGCAGGAGCTCCGGGTTGCCACCTCCTGACTTCTTGTTATATGAGAAAAATAATCCCTGTTTGTTCAAGCCACAGTGGTCAGATTTCGTAACTGAACATTGTAACTGACCATAGTCCTAATATACACAGAGAGGTAATGGGCAGGGATGACTTCAAAAGTTTGAGTCTGATTGTCTCGGCATGGTGGCACAATAACAGAAATAAAGAATGAGGAAGAAGTCCTGGTTTGAGGCCGACAATGAGCTGATTTTATACAAATTTACAGAGAGAGAAGCTTAGAGACAAATGGGCTGACAAATCTAAAAGGCAAGTGAAACGTAGGGAACAGAGCTCAGAAGGAAGGTCAGCTCTGCTGGGAGCAAGAAGATACTGCAGGGACGGCCATGCCAGCGCGTGAAGCCAGTGGTGCCACAGTGATGGACAATGACAGCAAGTGGCATTTGCCAACTTCTACACTGTTATTTTCTTTGCCTGAGAGAACAGTCTCCAGACTAAAGAGGAGAAAAAGATCTGAAGCTCTCAATGAGCAGAGCTGATGAAAGACTCCGTGCAGTTGAGTGCGAGCCTCCTTTCAGCTGAGCTGTGTTTTAGCGTTCCTGTGCCGAGCACTGATGAGCAGCATGAGTAAAATCCAAGGAACCCTGCATGCCTGGAAGACTGGAAAGGAGAAAGTAATTTTCATAAAGTGGAGGGTAGATTTTGGCAAACTCCACATCAATTAGCTTGGCATGAGATAAAGGCAAAGATTCTAAAATCATTTGTTTGTGTGAGGACTAAGGAAAAAATGAGTGAATCAAGAGTGCCACGATTTTTTCATCAAGAACAAGTAATTAATTAATTAGATGTGGTCATTAGGTGGACTTTGGTCAAGTTGGTGACAAAATTTCTTATGGTTATCCTTATCTACAACAAAGGTGGATTAGCACATGGTTCAATAATTTGACAGAATGCTGATGAATGGACCACTAGTAGAAGGTTTTAGTGTCTTCTCAAGGGTTCACTGCTGTTTTGTTCATCATGAAGATAAAGGAGAAAAAACAAGTATCTAAACAAACCTGTAGCTGACAATAAACTGGGCAGAATGGTTAAACTGGAAAGAAAAAGGGGGGGTGGCTGTTCAAGCATAATTAGAAATCTGGAGGATAAGAATGAGGTCTTGTAGCTTTTTGAATCCTAGAGATCAAATGCACAAGCAAGGCTACAGAATATGTCATTTAGCACAAGAATTGATAAATAACAGAATGCTCACTCCCAGCTCTGGAACCCACTAGCTATACACAATTTTAGGGCTACGTTATTTGGTTCTTTAACTTAGAGAATGCACACACAGGGGCCTAGCAGAGTGCACAGCACTTAGAAGCTACTGAATAAACGTTCACTCCCCCTTTCCTTCCCTCTCCATTCGCATCAGTATTTGATGTGCCTTCCAAGAAAAAAACGAATGTAACCCTTGGTGACACCAGTGGACACAGGTTCTAGAACACTGAAGGCGACCTGTCCTGCTTCTGTTCTCGAAGCACTCCCTGCCCCTAGAGCTGGGAGGGAAGAGGTGGTGAGGGGCCTAGAGGCTTGTCAGTGAATGATGTCCCAGGCAGAGCACGGGAGGGAGCCAGGGAAATTGTTTCTCCTAGAGAAAAGGCAAATGATATACAGGCTATTTTCTAATACCTAAAAGGCTGCCTTTCTAGAAGAGTGATTACTTATTTGTTTTTGTGGTACTGGGGATTGAACCCAGGGGCATTCTACCTCTGAGCTAGATCCCCCAGCCCTATTTTTTATTTTTTTTTATTTTGAAACAGGGTCTCACTATGTTGTAGAGGGCCTCAATACATTGCTGAGGCTGGCCTCAAACTTGCCTCCTGTCTTAGCCTCCCAAGTACTGAAACTAAAGGCATGTGCCACCATGCCCAGCAGCTTTTATTAAAAGCTGCAGAAAATCAGATTTTAGCTCAATATAATAGGAAGAACTTTCTAATATTCAGAACTGTCCCAAAGATGAAGTGGGTTTCAGAGAACAATGGAGATCATTTTAAAATAGTGTGGGCAATTACTCATTCAACAAATACCAAGAATCTACCATGGGGCAGGCACTGTTTTAGGTTTGGGTACTCTATTGATGAACAAAGCATTCATGACTTCATAAAGTTTGCATTTTATAGGAAGGGCCTGATAATACACAATAAACATAAGAAATAAGTAATTACTAGTATGTTAGAATATAATTAGTGCTCTTAGGGTCTAGGGGGAACTCACTTATACTAGGATGGCACGTGTGGTTGTGAACTGGTAAGGAATTAGATAAAATGTTAAGGTCCCTTTTAGTCTTAAAATGCCACAATGCAAGTGCACTTGGGAGTGTACACCCAAGAGAACAGCTAAGCTCCAGGAACTAAACTAAAGAGTAAAGAGGAAGTTTTATCTATCCTTGACACCTAACCCATTCATGTTCATTAACATTTAAAACCAGCATAAAATTCCCATCAAAATCCTAAGACTTAGGATCAGTACTTCTGAGCACCTGATTCTTTTCCATTCTTTCTTTGGATTCTTTTGCATGGAAGTAACTGTTAAAGGAAGTGTGTAACAGGAAAACTTTTAAACTTGCATTCTGAAAGTTTTCTTTTTGTATGCCATATTAGAATGTTATATCAAACGCCTACCAGAGGAAGCAAGAGCTGTAACGCAGAATGATCTTTTCTGTCTTCCTCAACATTATCAGAAATGCCTCGGGTCAGAATCCTGACCCTACCACCCAACTATTTCTGGCTACTTACAGTTGATGCGTTTTTCAAGATACTTGGAAACAGTGTTTGCGGTGGTTTCTGTTGACTCTGTTGCTTTGGAGGTTGCGGGATGTCCACATCCTGCGGCGGCTGAATGGACTGCAACGGTAGGTTGCTGGGTTTGGACTGGGGCTGTCCGAGGGGCTGGTCGGTTATGTCTGGCAGAGGCTTAGGTTCTAGCTCAGCTAAAGATGGCTTAGATTCTAATGGCTGCAGTTGCTTGTTCAAAGGCTGCTTTGTTTCCAGACGGTGTGAGGAAGGGCCTAATACCTGACCAACTTGAAAATATGGGTGTTTCAGTGCCTACAAAAGCACAGAAATATTACATTACATTAACATTTAGTTAATCTAAATGTTTCCAAATTTAAATTATGCACAGCCTTAACTTGGAATATATCGCCCACTATTAATAGTGAATGTTTGTTCCCTGATGCTGGGTATTAAACACAGAACCTCATGGTTGCTCACGATACATTCTACCATTGAGCTATACCCTCAGCTCCTCAAATTTGGATTCTTAAGTAATCAAATCTTCTTTGTCATTTTCCCTTCGTACTTTCTTCTATTACTTTTATACCAATGTTTTTCTCAGCTTGAAATAAAATATTCATGCTTTTAGTTTTTAAGAGTTTAGTTTTATACACACACACACACACACAAACACACACACACACTTATTTAATCCCCCTGTGACTTACTATGAAGTATAGTGAGAGGTTAGATAGAACCTAGATTCACTTTTTCCCTAAGAGCCGGCAAGTTGTCTCAGCATCACGCACTGAACAGCCCTGTCCTTGTCTTCCTGTTTGTGACACCATGTTTAGCTTGACTTACACATTCTGCAACACGGAGCCATTTGCCAATTCTAATGCCAGTACTTTCACTATTAACATTATTATCACTTCACAGATCATTTGAGTATCTGACAGGGCGAGTCCACCCCTACCACACTATTTATTCTTGTTCAAACATGTCTTGACTGTTTCTCATTTGTTCACCCAGATGGCCTTTATTTTATTTTATTATTATTATTTTTTTTGAGGTACCAGGGATTGAACCCAGGGACATTCTACCTCCGAGCTACATCCCCGGCCCTACTTTTTTTTTTTAATTCATTATTTTGAAACAGGGTCTCACTAAGTTGCGGAGGGCCTCACTAAGTAGCTGAGGCTGGCCACGAACCCTGATCCTCCAGTCTCAGCCTCCCAAGTACTGGGATTACAAGTGTGTGCCACCACACTCGGCTCCAGATGGTCTTTAGAAAACATTTCTTAAGTTAAAATTTTAAAAAGCAAATCAACTCTTGAGTAATTTTCACATTTAAGTGATAAGAGTGCAATAAAAGTTTGTTTGTTTACTTTTACAAATAAAGACACAGCATTTTAAAGACCTGTATGTAGACTTAGCCCAGGAAGCACAAAGGAACCAGCGGCGGGTGTCACAATGCTGCCCTCTTGTGGGGGTCAGAGGCTCTACACTGCTCCTCCAGTCCCAGGGAGGGACAGTTTGCTGTAGTGTAAAGTGAAGAATCCTGGCCCTCAACCAAAGGTGAGCATAGAAAACTCTGTTGTGTCAATGATTGGAGATGCCTTTTTTGCTACCTGTGATAAGTGCTTCCCTAACTAGTTGGTCACATGTCTGAATTATCATTACAGATTGATAAACTGATTCCTTTCAGCTTCACCTGGATTGTCCCTCTTTTGAATCACAAAGCAAATTATTACAATAATTTTTAAAATTCTCTTTTTGCAATGCTCCTAGGAATCTCATCTGCCTAGAAGTTGATTCATTATACACACTGGATGCCTTTGGGCTTCATTCTCTTGGTAAGGCCCTGGTTGAGAACAGAGTTTTTTTTTTTTTCAAATGAAAACATTCCTGATATTATAAAACTGCATAGATTTAAAAAGGTATAACTGGGAGAGGTGTCTTACCTGGCTTGCTGTTGGTCGTTTCTTTGGGTCCCAGTTCAACATTTCAGTCATAAGCTGAATAGCTTCATTACTGGCATTGGGAATAAGAGTTTTCAAGTTTATAGGAACACACTGGGGAAAGCGGAAGTTCATGGAGGATGCAAGCTGGTACCCTTCTGGCCATTCACTCTGTATAGGAACATACACGCGTGGGCAGGGGAGAGCAAAAAAAAACTGCGCAGTCATCAATTTAAAAACAGTAATAATATAAAAGTCATTCAGGCTTAAAACCCTTAATGTTGATTCGTATAAATACATGTGAAAATAAAATACCAGATTCTATATGATTCAGTTCTACAAACTGAATATAGAAAGAACATGAAAAAAATAACATAACTGAATACAGAAAGAACATTGAACTATATGCAAGAACATTCTATAGGGAAAATGAGAAAGCACTATTGTAAGTTTCAAAATTAAGCTATCTTGTTTTTTGCTGGGCGTGGTGGTGCACACTTATGATCCCAGTATGTGGGAGGCTGAGATAGGAGGATCACAGGTTCTGGGTCAGCCTCAGCAATTTAGTGAGGCCCTCCACAACTTAGTGAGATCCTGTTTCAAAATAAAGAATTAAAAAAAAATAGGGCTGGGGGTGTAGCTCAGAGGTAGAACACTCCTGGTTTTAATCCCCAGAACCATTAAAAAAAAAAACTATCTTTTTTTTTTTTTTTTTTTTTTTTTGGTACTAGGGATTAGGGATTGAAGTGAGAGACATTCTATCCCTGAGCTCCACTCCACATACCTTTTTGTTTTTTGCTTTGAAATAGGGTCTCGATAGGTTGATGACAGTCTCACTGAATTGCTGAGGCTGGCCTCAAATCTGTGATCCTCCTATCTCTGCCTCCAAAGTATTGAGATTACAGGCATATGCCACCACGCCTGGCTGATTATGGATCTTGATGAAAATGACACTGGTGACTTTGAACAAATAAGAATGAGGGTTTTATAAACATGCTAAATTCTACAAAGATCCTTATCATATATATTGCACCTAATGTTAAGAATTATACACAACCAGGAAATCATAATTATGCCAAAGCTTTAATATCTACATTTACTTGTCTAATTGCCACAACACCTTAATAGCTGGGCCTTGAGCAGGGCTCAGTCCACTGGAGTCCTGCAGGCCAGATGATTCCAAAGGAGGGAATGTGTGGCATTTCCCACTTTGCATTATTATATTCTGGAAATTTGGGGTGCTTTGGGTTTTACTTTCACATTAATTGTAACACCAGATGGCTAGACGGATAATGATTCCTCAATACTAGCTAAAAAAGCAGTGCCTCAGAGATATTCATTAACCTTTTACAAACATCAGGAAATGGACTTTGCAAGCTTAGTTACTATCAGCACAGGTTAGAAACAATATAGTTAAACCAAAGAAACTCAAGTCTACTATTTTATCTGTGAGTAAAGAAAGCTTTAAGACAGAGAGTTCTCCCCCCCCCCCCCCAGTGGTCTCTCTGGACTCTACCACACATTAACTAACTCTAGCTGCCTGAGAATAAGATAAGAACACTGCTTACAGGAGCTAAAATAAATAGTGAAGATTTAAACTAACGATTAGACACTCAAATCTTCATCGTTAACCTTTAACACTGATTTTAGACTAAAATAATTTTTATATATGTATTGTATTCTGTAACCTTAATCCCATCAAATACCATGGGAAATGGCTTTTCTAGTTAAAGATGTACCTACTCAACTTTTAGGAAAAACAAGTCTGTAAAAATTCCTGTTCTGTATGCCTCATTGTAAAAGATAGTATAAGAAACAGTGACTGACATGAATTAAACAGATGCACTTCAACACTGCATTGGGTGTGAGCGTATTCTCACGACTTCGTCTCATTCCACACCTAACGAGGGACCCCTGATCCTGCTGCCTCGAGGGCTGGCCCCCCCGACATCTAATGTTAACTACAAGGCATATACTGGTTTAATTAGGATACATAGTTATACTTATTAAGTACATCTCAGGAAGTAAGATTTATTTGAAATGTAGTATTAATTGAAAAGCATTCAGTTCAAGAAATCAAATATCTATGGCAGAGGCATATAAATGGAAACGAGAAAGAGTTAAGAGAAAATACGTTCCAGGAACCCTTCACGGTGATGCATACCTATCATCCCAGTACTTGGAAAGCTGAAACAGGAGGATCACAGGTTTGAGGCCAGCCTTAGCAACTTAGCAAGGCCCGCAGTATCTTACCAAGACCTTGTTTCAAAGTAAAAAACAAAAAACAAATTAGGGTGTTGTTTGGAGGTAGAATGCCCTTGGGTTCAATCCCCAGTATTACAAAAAAGAAAATAAGGTCCAGGGCCACAGTGATTAATCAGTTGATGTTAATGGACATTCTCAGACCAAGGAGGAAAGAAGTCTCAGCAAAGCTGTCTGTTCCTCAACTAGCCATCAACTCAAAGTCAAATTCCAATTTTTTTCCTCAAGTTCTTAAGGAAAGACAAGCACTTTTTCTTCAGTCTGGTGGGATTCTGGCTTCCTGCAATCCTATCCCACCTCAATTAAAAAAAAAATAAAGTTTATGAGAAAACCACTAAAGTATAAAGCTATTTGAAAATGAAAATATCAGATAAGTAGGCAAAAGTTATAATCAAGTCATAAAATTAAAAACAACATAGATCAAGTTGGAAGTAATGAAAACTTGTAACAACTTGGGCTCAAGAGTACTTACTTTCTTGGGAGTCCCTAGAACTTGGCAAATTTTAAAGATTTCATCAACCTCACTTGTCCCTGGGAAAAGCGGTCGTAACGTATATAGTTCAGCCATTATACTTCCTACGGCCCACACGTCAATGGGTGAACTATACACTGAAGATCTTAACAAAACTTCAGGAGCACGATACCTTTGAAAACAGAAGGGAAGATAAGGCTGTTTGGAGTGTGATTTCACAGGTACATGGGCACTTCTATCAATGAATATTTATTAAGTGACTTCTGTGTGTTTTGCATTTGTGCAATGTGCTGGGATATGTGGATGTGACGTGTTCCCTGACCAAAGACTTAGTGGGGATGTCTATAAATATAAGTGAAACACCCATGTCTCCTGAGAAGGGAACACCAATGAATAATAGGAAAATAAGTACTCTGATGTATTAAGAAAAAAACATACACAAAGCATTGTGTCCAGCACGTATTCACACAATGGGTAGAAAATTAAACATGATCCCTGAGTAGGACATTTTTTCATTCGTTTTTAGCATTCATACCATCAATCCATACCTCTAAGAAGATAATATTTTAATTGAGAAGCATATTTACAAGAGCAAAAAAAGATACTTGGTACACCCAGCACAGTCTGCTAAATGGAAAATAGTGTCAATTCTAACTTTTTCCATATTGAAATCTGTAAATATTGCAGTCCAAATGCTTTGTAGCATTGTCTTTTTATTTTATCCAATTCTTTCCTTGACAAATATTTTAACAGCTTTATGAGATATAATCCACATAATATATCATTTACCCTTTAAACTATACAATTCGATAGCTTTTAGTATTTTCAGAGCTGTGTATCCATCACCACAATCAATTTTAGGATATTTTCTTTACCCCCAAAAGAAACCTTCTTAACTATCCGTCTCCTAATATCCCCATGTCCCCAGACCTAGGCAACCACTAATCTAATTTCTGTCTCCATTTGCCTATTCTGGACATTTCATAACAATGGGATCATACACTAATTGGTCCTTTGTGACTTGCTTTTTCCACTTAGCATCATGTTTTCAAGGCTCTTCCACACTGTAGCATATACAAGCACTTCACCCTTTTGTTGTTGAGTAAAATCCCATTATATCAACATGCCATATTCATTCATTCATTCACTCATTCATTCATTGGTTGATAGATATTTGGGTCATTTCTACTTTGGGGCTATTATGAATAATGCTGCTAGGAACATTTATGTGCAGGTGTTTGCGTGGACACGTGTTTTCACTTCTCTGGGTCTACACCAGGGTGTGGGATTGCTGGCTCCCAGACTGACTGTGTCTAACCATCAAGGAACCATAACTGTTTTCCAAAGCATCTGTATCACTT
This sequence comes from Graphiurus murinus, assembly GCA_004027655.1. Taxonomy (NCBI): domain Eukaryota; kingdom Metazoa; phylum Chordata; class Mammalia; order Rodentia; family Gliridae; genus Graphiurus; species Graphiurus murinus. The sequence goes on from PVLC010014787.1 coordinate 17,214, forward strand.
TACATCCTTATCACCAGTGTGTTAGGGTTCTGAGTTCTCTACATTCTTGACACTTGCTATTATCCATTTTGACAAGTATTTTTATGAGACAGAATTGTTTTCAATGTTTTGTCAAATTTGGATGCAGAAACACTGTGAATCTTCTCACTTTCATTCCATTTCAGTATAGAATCTAAATTTACCTAATTAAAATCAGAATCTCCTTCCAAAGAATCTTCTCACAAGAGGTTTTTCCAAACCTAATTATACATCACGGAAACAACTACTACATTATTTGAGCTCATCAATTTGTTCAATTCCTCCCTTGCTTTTATAGGATAAAAAAAAATGTCTGTTTTCAGACCTTATTTTCAGTAATTGCAATTTGCTATAAGCTTCAAAGGCTTTGGATTTGTGGTCTTTCATTTATCAAAAATTCTGATTAAATATTTCCAAGTGATTTAGAATAAAACATAACTAAAATTTAAAGAATGTGTGTACAATGAAGCTAGATGCCACTATAAATCTCATAAATTGGTTTATAAAATAATTCTTCAAGGGCAATAACAGACAGCAAGAGCAAAATTGCCATGCCCAAATTGTTTAGTGAATATTAGTTTTGAATACAAATTTTGTAGTTTAGTAACTCTACTTTTGTATGTTTGTGTATGATTTGTAAATTCTGACAACTCTGGTGTGTGTGTGTGTGTGTGTGTGTGTGTGTGTGTGTGTGTGTGTGTTACTAGGGGTGGAACCCAGGGGCATTCTACCTTTGAGCTATATCCCCAGCCATTTTTATTTATTTTGAAACAGGGTCTTACTAAGTTGCTGAGAGTCTAAGTTTCTGAGGCAGGTTTCAAGCCTGCAATCTTCCTGTCTCAGCCTCCCAAGTACTGGGATTACAGGTGTGGGCCACTATACCTGACTGATCTCATCCACGCTTGAGATTTTAAACACTGAGATCTATGTTGATGTCTGCATCCCAGTCTCTCCCCTGAATTCGGGATTATGTAACTAGCTGTCTACTCTGATATCTGTTACTTGTGTCAGAGAAGCCTTACTCAACCCAGAACTCTGCTTTCTCCCCTCAAAGCTCCACAGCATTCCCCATCCCAATCAGTGGTGCCTTCAACCTTCCAGCTGCTTAGGACAAAACCCTTGTCCCTACTCTCGTTCCTCACACTGGATTCATCAAGAAGCATACCCAGCATCCCACAGTTCTTGGCAACTCCAGCCTGCAGGTCCAACTCACTCTTTTCTTGTCCAAATTATTGGCCTCCCTGCTCCTGCTCTCAATCCCCTACAGTTACTTTCAGTGTGGCAGCTAGAATGCCTGCAAGTGTGTTAGGCTGTGGCACGCCTCCTCCTACAGCCTTCCTGTGGCACGCCAGCTCCTTTAGATTCAAATGCCACCCCTTATGGTGGCCCACAAGCTCCTGAGTGATCTGCTCACCCCAAAGACTCTAACCTCATTTCCTACTACTGCCCCCTCTTATTCATCTCGCTCTTTGTAGAATTTACTAAGGGCATACTCCTGTATCAAGGCCTCTCCCTTAGCATTTGCTCCGTCTGAAAGATCCTACCTGCTCTGGCATCTCTTCCAGGGCTATTCTCAGTGAGACTCACTATTAAAACAGCAATCTCCCCTCTCCTCCAACTCCCTGTTCTCTATATTTTATTTTAATCAATATGTGATATATATATATATATATATTCTTATGTGATACATATATATTCTTGGGGTTTTTTTGTTGTTGTTGTTGGGGGGGGTTGTTTTGTTTTGTTTTTGCTGGAGTATAATATATGTACCGAAGAAAGCACTTTTGAGAGTACAGCTGGACGAATTTTCACAATCAGAACACACCCATGGACCCAGCATCCAAGTCAAGAAATGCTTGCTAATAGCATCCCAGAGGGCCCAGCAGGCATCTGCCTAATCACCACCGCCTCCCAGGCCCAGCCCAATGAACCACTGTCCTCACTTTAAATGGCAGCAAATAGTTTTCTCAATTTTTTCACTTTATATATATGAAACTCTAAAGTACATTCTTTTTCTGCTTGGTATCTTGCTGTCAACGTTATTTCTGTTGAGTTCAGCTGCCACACTGCATGTAGTCTAGACTATGCTCTTTTCTGTATAGCACCCCTGGGTGAATGCGCCATGCTACTGTTGAAGGTATCTGAGTAGCTTGCAGTGGGGACTATCACATGACTTCTGGGGAACCTGGGCATGTGTTTCTGTTAGGGACTCACAATAATTGTAGCTTGCTCACTTGTGTATCAGTTGTCATGTAAACAGCACATGAGGCAGGGATTAGTCTTTTCTGTTTTGTTCAAGACTATGTTCCAATGCCTAAAACAATGCTTGGCATATTATAGGTGTTCAGTAATATTTGCTGAATGAATTCCCCCCCCCCGCTTTTTTTGAGATACTGAAGATTGATCCCAGAACCTTACACATGCAAGGCAAGCTTCCTACCACTGAGCTACATCTGCAGCCCATTTTATATTTTTACTTCAAGACAGGATTGCACTAAGTTACCTAGGTTGGCCTCAAACTTGTGATCCTCCTGCCTAGCTAGGACAAATCTTTTTTCCTTTTCTTATTTCATTGATCAGAATAGTTATGAATCATTGACAAAAGTCATTTATTATATTTCATTTAAACATCTAATATGGAACCTCTAGGTTCATCATAGGAAAACTTTACTATAGACTTATGGCTTAGGGAAGTTGCATAAAACTACATACCATCTGGTAGATACATAATCTGTATATGGTGGTTGTGATCTTAATTCTCTTGCAAGTCCAAAATCAGCAATTTTCACAAGTTCTGGACCCATACAAAGCAAGTTTTCTGGTTTCATGTCCCTATGAAAAAAGCCTTGGCAAGATAGAAAGACATAATAAATCACTGTGTTTAAACATAGTCTTATTTGATTCAAAAACAAAACAGAACCAAGTCTTTCTATTGTAATTAGAAATGTGGTTTTAGAAAAAGCAAACAACTTTCATTGTCTAAGAAGTGATGGGATATGGGGACCCTGCTTTCAAAATGATTTGACAAGAGAGGTCACAGGATATATAAGATCATTTAAAAACATCCAGTTAGCTGGGCAAGGTGGTATACTCTTGTAATCCCTATACCTGTGAGGCTGAAATAGGAGGATCACAGATTTGCAGCCAGTCTCAGCAACTTAGTGAGGCCCTCTGCAACTTAGTGAGACTCTGTTTCAAAATAAAACAATAAAATAGGGCTAGGGATGTAGCTCAGAAGTAGAATGCTTCTGGGTTCAATCCCTAGAGACACATACACACACACACACACACACACACACACACACACACACACACACACAAATAAACAAAAAATTTTAAAAAAAATTTAATGTGACTCCAGTATAAATTCAGATATGGGGATAGACACTGCCATATCATGACTTAAGGAATTGGGATATTGTTATCACTATTGTGTAACAGATGAGATTGAGGCCCAAGGAGAAAAGCCTAATTAATGCTTGGAGAGTTTCCTAATCAGGATTAAGTCAGTGTACTGGTCACACTACTCTGTCACACATGAGATTCCTTGAGTGTAATCACTTATTTAAAAAATCCACTGGACAAAAATGGAACTCCAAAGCTGGGCGTGGTGGCTCACGCTTGTAATTCCAGCATTTGGGAGGCTCAGACCGGAGGATCCGGGTTCGAGGCTAGCCTCAGCTACCTAGTGAGGCACTCCACAACTTAGTGAGACCCTGTTTCAAAATAAAGAATAAAAAATAGGGCTGGGGGTGTAGCTCAGAGGTAGAATGCCCCTGAGTTCAATCCCCAGTACTGCAAAAAAATAAAGGAACTCCACACATTTTTAACTATTTCCTTTATGTAAAATTATTTTATTTAACAGCTTAGTTCTCCCCAGTAGCTATGTCATTGAGAACCCCAATAATTATAATACGTATATTACCAATTCAATATATAAAGTAGATGGATAGTTACTGAGGCTACTGGGTAGCCCAAAAGAAAGGAAGCAGAAAACCCAGGTAGAAAGAAAACCATGAAAGTCCCTTGCAGATCAGATTTGAAGGGAGCCCTGCACTAAGAACTGTCTCGCATATACTGGTTGTATACAGATGGCTGGGGCGCTAATGGCCTTGCCAGTCAGAATTGTAGGAGATTATTACGAGAGGTGTTTCATGTAGTTTTGGGGATAGGATTCCTAAGCCTAAATTTTTTTCTTTGTTTTGTTTTGTTTTTAGCCTAAATGTTTTAATCACTTCAACACCAGTGTGGGTTCCACATTTGTGATATCTGCATCATGGCACACCCCCCCCACCCCGTAATTTGGTCCTATTTTAACTAAATATCGGTCTCATTATTTGACAGCTGCTACTTAAAAATATGTTCTCAAAGTATCACATCTGACATTGTTTAATTATAGCAAAAATAATTTGTGGTTTGTCCTTGTCTTCAGAACCTGATTTCCCAACTCACTATATAGTCAACTCTCGGTCACTCATGTTATTTACTTTTAGCCCCAATTTTTAAATCCTAAGCTAATTTCCTCCTTCAACCTCTTATGCTTTGGAAGTGGACTGCAGCAGAAATCAACCCAGGTAAATATTAAGAGTTATCATGCTGCTAGGCATGGTAGTGTACACCTGTTATCCCAGTACTTGGTAGGCTGAGACAGGAGGATCACAGGTTTGAAGCCAGCTCAGCAATTTAGTGAGAATCTCAGTAACTTAGTAAGACCCTGTTTCAAAATAAGAAATAAAAAGGGCTGGGGGGTGTATCTTGGAGGTAGAATGCTTCTAGGTTCAATCCCCACTACCAAAAAGAAAAAAGGAGTTTTCATGCTGAGCAGAGTTTAAAATGCACTGAAAAAAATCATCTATCCATTATGAATAATTAAAATAGCATATAATCCTGTATTTTTATTTAATAAATCATTGACCTTTACCAATAAATTATAATATACTATTCAAGGGTTTGGGATTTTTAAAAAGATCTCAGTAGTTTTTATCCGATAAAACATCTGGAGCCGGGCGTGGTGGCGCACGCTTGTAATCCCAGCATTCGGGAGGCTGAGACCGGAGGATCCGGGTTCGAGGCCAGCCTCAGCTACCTAGTGAGGCACTTCGCAACTTAGTGAGACTCGGTTTCAAAATAAAGAATAAAAAAATAGAGCTTGGGGGTATAGCTTGGAGGTAGAATGCCCCTGAGTTCAATCCCTAGTACCGAAAAAAAAAAACATCTGGAGATTCAAGAATGTTCTTAATATACATATATGGAGTTCTACACAGCATTTTTGGAAGACAAATTATTTCCTGTAGCAATCAAAGGAGAAAAGAGAAATATATATATATATACATATATATATATATATATATATAAAGATGAGAGAGGGAAGGGGCCTCTGGTGCCGGCTGCCCACCTGTGTTCAGAATGCAGCAGTGGTAGGGCACACTTTTCTAACTCCCACCTAAACATACAGTGCTTCTAAACAAATGTGCATTAAAAATAACTATGTTAGCTTTTTGGACTAAAACTTATTTTGGCTTGATGGATATACAAAAAAAAAACCAAACAAACAGGTAAATTAAAATGACAGAAATTCATAGAAAATAAGAATAAGCATCTGCTTTACTTTCGCTCAAGAATAGGCACAACTAAATATAAGTGCTAAGGACAACGATAAAACACCACACCACGGGGGCATCAGTTACTTAAGTGTTAGTGACTAGTCATGCTAGACCAAAGAATTCCAATCTTTTTCAAAAGAAAGCCTTTTCACTGTTCCCACTTCCTTGATAGGGTTAGAGGCCATGCGGTTGCAGGATGAGCTTGACAACTGAGACTGTAGACTGACGACCAGACTGTTGAAAATTCTGCCATAGAGTAAGACAGTAATATAGATATCCTACTTTATGTAGAATTATACAAACTATAAATTTTTAGAAGAAAAGTCAGCCATCTGTAGGCACATACCCAAATTTGTAATTATTAACAGTTGATAACAGTTTCTATGTGTGATCATGATAGTACAGAGGCAGGGAAATGAGATTTAAAAGAACCTACCGTGTTTGTGAATAAAGGCCAGCCCTTGTAATATTTGATACATAATATTTCTGATGACTGACTCAGGGAACAATTTGTTTCTGGAAGAAATGAATGAACAATCATGAAATTCTGTTAGCCAACCCGTACAAAGATGGTAGATATTCTTCTTGCCTTCAAGTCTCTGTTGGCCTTATGATACTGGCTAAAGGTATAATTTATAGATCTACAGTGTTAAGACTCATAAGTTTAAGATGTGAAACATTTTTTCTGTTATGATATTTCATAAAAACTCAAACCCAACAGTGAATTATTCAATAAAGCTAAATTCCAGAGTGTCCCAAGAGGAGCAAAGTAAGTTGGAAAACTGAATAACTATCAGATAAGTCAAGTGTGCAAATCTGAATTATGTCAGCTTTAAGAGTTTTAGGTGTATGATACTTCAGTTCTATACTGCCTATTGGTACGGTCCCAGAGAAATATAATAAGAGTGACAAATGAGAGCCATTTATATATTTATAATTTTTCTAGCATCTACATTTAAAAAAGCAAATGAAATAGAAAAAAGTTAATTTTTAAATATTTTAAAATTTTTATTTTTAAAATTTATTTTAAATTGATATATGAATATATAAAAGATAAATATTAACTTATTTGAACATGCAATCAATGTAAAAATTAATAAATTTCATTTTTAGTGCCAAGTTTTCAAAACTTGGTGTATAATTTATTGCATATTTATAGTAAAGTTCAACTTAGATGTTTCAAGAGCTCAGTAGCCACATGTGACAAGTGGCTCCTGTGGACAATATAGCTCTATGGTACTTACATAATGTCTGCAGTAAGATCCTAATGAGGACTACAGTAAAGCTGAAAATTATTAATCTCTGCCAGGCCACCAAGTAAGTGATCAACAACTATGGTTTTTTGTTTTTTTTTTTACCTTTATAGATTCTGTCCATAGGTTTAAAAATCAAAATGAGAATTTCCTTGGGTTTTACCACCACTTATTTATGAATTCTAATGAACAACTTATTAGTACATTTCTTGAAAGCTACTTCATTCCTTTCTCCATGGTGTGTGTGTGTGTGTGTGTGTGTGTGTGTGTGTGTGTGTGTGTGTTGCTTGGGATCAAGCCCAGGGCATCTCACATACATGCTGGGCAAATGCTCTACTACTGAGATGCATTTCCAGCCCTCTGCAGTCCTTCATTAAACTTTCACAAGATGCTGGAGAGCACAATGTACATCATTTCCTCACTTTTGCCTAAACGGCAACTTTATTACTGAGTATTAGACTACAGATAGACTTATATTTTGAAAAGCAAAAATGGTAGGTATATTTATATAAGATATACCTTGGCTTTTAAAGAATTAGCAGAGAAGTGGCAGCTATGTCATGGGTGATTCTTCAGTGTTATCTGCTACCATTCGACAAAAATAATAGAACTAATTAATTTAAATCTGCTTCTTGGAATGGTGGATCTATATATCATAAAGCATGATATATTTAAAATTTCTAAGGAACTCATGGATTAAATAATATGGGAAAATACAGTATTCATAAACACATACCTGTCTTTCATTAATTGATAGAGGTTTTCTTTCATATATTCAAATATAAAATAAAGATGGTCATTTTCTCTGATAACTTCTTTTAGTTTGATCACATTGGCATGATTAAGTTTCTTCAGAGACTGCAAAACAGCAAAGTATTACAATTCTTAAAGCAAATTTATAGAAATTGGCAAAATCTTGCAATTCTAGGTATGATAATTACCTTCATTTTTTCTAGATTCCTTAATGAAGTACATTTAATCTCTATATAATTTAAAAATATCTTAGAACACCTATTTAAGGCAAGCAGTAAATTTTTAAAGTAGTTAATACGTGCAAAAATAAACCAGGACAACAAAGCTGCCAAACATTCTGTCACTTTTTTCTTCCCAGTCTATTGAATAGGTCTAATTTTTGTTAGGATTTAATCACATGAAACTCCATGTGAATGTCCTCAAAAATGTATCCAAGTCATAGAGCAAAAATTATCAGAAAACAGTATGTAGTGATTTACAAGGTTATCTTTCCCTTAAAATATGAATTTGAAATGCTCTTTTAAAAGTGAAACATAAAGCTGGGCATGGTGGCGCACCCTTATAATCCCAGTACTTGAGAGGCTAAAACAGGAGGATTGCAGGTTCAAGGACAGCCTCAGCAAGTAGTGAGACTCTCATCAACCTAGCTGTTTCCCCCCCAAAAGGGAGGGTATGGCTTGGAGGAAGAATGCCCCTGGGTCAATCCCCAGTACCACATACACACAAAAAGTAAAAGATAACTTTCTAATATGAAGACATAGTTGTTTTCTTTTCTCCACTACCATAAGAAAAAGAAGAAATGAGAAACTTCTTTAGAAAATTTAAAAAAAAAAACAACTCTAAGCCTAATTATCTTTGGGATGCTTTGCACAGAGAGTAGAATCATCTCCTTCGCTACTGTCCTCAGGCATGAGGTAGAGTTAGGGCTATGAGTTATTTTTATCTCTAGGATTTTACCTTAACTTCTCTCAAGTTCATACATTCATCCCAAGAATAGAACTTTCTCTTCATCCTGAAATAAATAAAGAAATATTTTATGTTTGGAGTTAAGATTCCAAGGTACAAATGACACCTTTGTCTATGCCCACCTATGGGTGGGCTCATTGAGGACACCGGCATCCATACAAAGGCAAACCTCAGAAATGGAATTACCTCTCAAGACCTTCAAGGGCAGGGAGCTTAATAAACATTGATTTAATGAGTAAGGGATTCTTCCTACTACCATGAATTGTATGTTACATTGTTTTAAAATTCAAAATATATTTCTGAGTCTTGGGTTTCTTCCCATTGTTGTTGTTACTATTATTATTATTATTATTATTATTATTATCATCATCATCATCATCATCATCATCATCAGACAGAGTGTCACTGTGAAGACAGAAATAGTTGTTTCAAGAAGACAGAAACAGCCGGGCGTGGTGGCGCACGCTTGTAATCCCAGCATTCGGGAGGCTGAGACTGGAGGATCCGGGTTCGAGGCCAGCCTCAGCTACCTAGTGAGGCACTCCGAAACTTAGTGAGACCCGGTTTCAAAATAAAGAATAAAAAATAGGGCTGGGGGTATAGCTCGAAGGTAGAATGCCCCTGAGTTCAATCCCCAGTACCGCAAAAAAAAAAAAAAAAAAAAAGAAGACAGAAACATCTAGCAAGCCCTGGCTGATAGAGGAAATAAAAAGCCAGCTCATGCTTGGTGTTGTGGTGCACACCTGCAATCCCAATACTCGGGAGGCTGAGAAAGGAGGATCGCAGGTTCAAGACCACAAAACTCCAGATATATCAGAAAAATAAATCACTTATTTAAGTCATCGGTTCTGATATGTTATGGTCAGTCCTAACTAATACAGACAACGTTTCAGGCACTAGTTACTACCTGTCTTCCAGTTGAGCACTTCTGCTTTTCTAGATCTTTCCCTTGTTTAGGTATCTTATGCACTCTCCCAGTTACTCCCTATTTCTGGGGTAGCTTCTTCTCAGTCTTCTTTGTAAGACCCTACACTCCAGTGCCCACCTTTTATATGCATGGTTTCTCAATAATCCATATGAGGACCTCTTTGCTTCCCCCTCTTTATAATTTTAATTGCCATCTGTAGACTAATTCAGGTTGTGTATCCCTTATCTGAAATGCTTGGGACCAGAAGTGTTACACATTTTGGAATATTTGTGTATATGTAATGAGATATCTTAAGGATGAGACCCAAGTCTAAATGTGAAATTCATTTATGTTTCATATACACCTTATACACATAGGCTGAATATTATACAAGATTTTTAGTGTGCCTGAAATTTAACTGTGTCCAACATGTGACTCTACACAGAAGGTCACCTGTGAAATTTTCCACTTCTGGTATCATATTGGTGCTCCAAAAGTTTCAGACTTGGGAGCACTATGGATTTCAAATTTTTGGATTAGGGAAACTCAACTTGTAATTCCAAATCATCAGGTTGGGCCTCTGTTTTGAGCTTTAAATGCAATATTTGGTTCTCTATAGTCATCTCATAGTTATTGTGCCCAAAACAGAACTCAGCTTGACCCCCCAAGCCTGTGACACCTCCCTCCAGTCACGGTGAATGGTATCACTGCCCTTTAAGCCAGAATCCCAGGGATTATTAGCCTGGACTCTTCCTCTTTTTTACTCCTTTTCTCTGTGCCCCAATTACCAGTTTCTATAGAGCCTGCCTCTTCTGACTATGTTCATCCCCAGTGCTGTTTTCCTAGACAAGAACACCACCACCTCTAACTAAAATGGCTGAGTCACCTTCTAGTTGGTCACCTGTCTCTAACCCTGACTTCTTTGTCTTCTGCTTAAAAATTTTCAGGACAAAATTGGGCAGGTGTGGTGGCACACACCCAGCCTGTAATCCAGTTTGGGAGGCTGAGACAGAAGGATCCCAGGTTTGAGGCCAGCCTCAGCAATTTAGAGAGACCCTTAGCAACCTAGCAAGACCTTGTTTCAAAATAAAAAAATAAAAAGAACTGGGGATGTAGCTCAGAGGCAGAATGCCCCTGGGAACAATTCTCAATTGCCCCCCCCCCCCAAAAAAAAAAAGAGAGAGAGAGACAGACAGACAGAGAGATAGATCAGGACACAGACACACACCAAGGAAAGACCCTGTGGGCGGCCATTCGCAAGCCCGCCCTGCCCACCCACACCTGAACCCCAGATTTCCAGCCTCCAGAACAGTGGGGAAGCACATCTCTGTTGTTTAAGCCACTCAGTCTGTGTGGAAACTAACATCGTGAGCCACACTGGGAGTGATCAGCCAACCCGTCAGGCCTTCAACCACTGCAACCTTGGCCAACACCTGAGCGCCACCGTATGACAGACCCAAGTCAGAGATACCCAGTGAAGCCACCTCTGGATTCCTGACCTCTAGAACTGTTTGAAGGACATAAATGTTTGTTCTTATTTCAAATCACGAAGCTTTGGGGTATTTTGTTAAGTAGCAACAGATAAGTACAACAGATTTTTTTAAAAATGAACAATAATTAATGCTATTTAATTGGCATGGTCAGGAAAATACCATATGCCATTTAGAACTCAGTCTGACATTATAAATACCATCTTATTTTGAGGTGTGTTGTCTTAAAGAAATAATAAGCTGTACTCTGTAATCAGCCTTAAATTTGAAAAACACTTAGTACTTTGTTTCACTCTAAAAGTATTATGCATGCCGGGCGTGGTGGCGCACGCTTGTAATCCCAGCATTCGGGAGGCTGAGACCGGAGGATTCGGATTTGCAGCCAGCCTCAGCTACCTAGTGAGGCACTCCGCAACTTAGTGAGACACTGTTTCAAAATAAAGAATAAAAAATAGGGCTGGGGGTATAGTTTGGAGGTAAGAATGCCCCTGAGTTCAATCCCCAGTACCACAAAAATAAATAAATAAGTAAATAAATAAATAAATAAAATAAATAAATCTACTTTAAAAAATAAATAAAAGTATTATGCATAAAAAGCAGAGCACTTAAATTTGGGGTGTTTCAATGCATCTGGATGAAGCAGAAAAGTAAAGTAACATATACGAGGACCAGCAAAATATTCCTTTTTGGCAATTTTCCTTTTTCCAGTGTAGCATTCCTCATTAGTTAAAGTAGTATGGGGTCTGAACTGGATATCTCTCTTTGTATCTATTCTCAAGCAAGCAAAGGAAAACCAAGATCAGAGTTTGCCAGGTGAGCTTCACGGCGATGCGCGCATACCTTTTGATAGCCACCAGTTCCCCGGACTCGTTGCTCTTGCCCATGAGCACACTCCCGTAGGTGCCGTCCCCCAGCTGTCTCATGGTTGTGTATCGGTTCATCTTGGAAAAATAACGCAGCAGCGGTTGTTGCTTGAAATGACTTCCTTGTTGAATACACACTTAAATACTTCTTTGTTTTTAATCACTTTTGCCCTCGCTCTGTTGTTGCTACACTGGTGACAGGTTAGTCATCCTTGAATATAGGCTCTTCCTCAAGATTATGTAGGCTCATGAGATACAGCAATAAGGAATCTGGCAAAGAAACACTGCTTCCATTCTTATCAACATCCTATAAAAAGGAAAGTAAAATGAATGTTCATTAAAGAGTCTCTGCAAAACATTTACTGGCAACTTAGAGCACAGAGAAAAATAATGAATGATGTAAAAGCCATTTGTGAGCAAATCATTTGTTCTATGTGGAAGTTCACCTATAACAAATTAAGACTGATTTGTTGACTATTTCATTTGCATTATACTGTACTATTTATGTTGTGATGGTTCAATAATGGTTGAATGATTTGGATAACTCCTTTTCTATTGGATATAATCCATATTATTCCAAATAAGACCTTGGAAAATCTGACATCTATACTATATCTGTTCTTTGAATCAATTTTTGCATCACATTTAATTTAGCATAATAAACTTAAAATTATATTCTTTGTAAAAAAAAAATTCCCAGCAGATACCCCAATTAGGTAAGATAAGCAAACTTGTTTTAGATGAAGAGAATAGCATGAAAAGCTTCTTATTTATTTAAATACTATGGTACTTACATATTACTTATATACGATATTTACATTGAACCAAGAAAAATTTAAGTACTGACTAGGAATTAGTACCACACTTGGTTCACATAAAGAAATGAGAAAGGCAGAACTGTTTATGCACACACATGTCTATTTGGTAATACCTGTGATTACTTTTGATGGCACTCAAGAGAGAAGTATAAAATTTTGGAGAGCCATATTTTACTGAATTATTAAAAGTCTGGATTAGTAGAACAAAAATTAAGGCTTGAATCTCAGCCTAGCTTCCAACTTCTTGCCCCCTGGGCAAAGCTTCCAACCTACTGCACCTCAATTCACCTAACTGCAAAGCAAGGGCATTCGGCTCTAAAATTCTGTGAGACTATAAACATGTGTCTTCTAAACACTTTGAACCCTCAACTCAGAGTAGTTTTGCAATATTGCATAAAAAAAGACATTCATACACACACACATTTATAAGTGAAAGGAGGGCTAACATACCAACTAAAGTAAAAGTTTAGTAAGATTGGTATTTTCTTACCATTTCTTCATTATCACAATGTGTGAGTGGCACTAAGCTATCAAGGGCCAGGTAATTAGCAACCCATGCCATCCTATGTCAGTGTGTCTCAACATTCCCAAGTCCTCCCATTGACTGGAAGCAGGGGGTAGATTTGGCAGCAGATGGACCACTCTAACGTTCTTCGTAAGAGGCCAACTCTTTTTTTTTTTTTTTTTTTTTTTTTTGCGGTACTGGGGATTGAAGTCAGGGGCATTCTATCTCCGAGCTACACCCCCAGACCTATTTTGTATTCTTTATTTTGAAACCGAGTCTCACTAAGTTGCGGAGTGCCTCACTAGGTAGCTGAGGCTGGCCGCGAACCCGGATCCTCCGGTCTCAGCCTCCCGAATGCTGGGATTACAAGCGTGCACCAACATGCCTGGCTCAGAGGCCAACTCTTTTATACCATAATGCAGCATATGAAAATAGAAACCATCAGCAGAAATCCCTGTTTACTTCTTTGCACAATGAGACCCCCAGGAAACTTTTAGGAAAAGAGCCTAATTATATGAGATTGTGCAATTTTCCATGTATTCCAAACACAAAACACAGAAACAAAGCTATAAGATCCCTGAAAGTCATTAAACTCAAAACTCTCTTTTGATGGCTAATGTTTTCCTCCAAATGGATTTTTATTTTCATAGAAACCAATATGATTGTACCTTTAAACAAATAATGGAATAAACATAGGGCAGTAGATTGTATCCTTGTGCCCAATTATTTTCTACTCTTCCTGTACAGACTCATACAGCCCTGCCCTTGACTTGCCCTTGACTTGATGTACCCTATGGAAGGAGTATGCTCAGGTGTAGCACCCCTGCCTGGCCATCTGACTTACTCAGGCCAAGGAAACAGGAGCAGATGCAACACATGCCACATCTGAGCAGTAGCTTCAAGAGCCCTGTGTGCCTTAAAGAACCTCGGGGGATAAAAGCGTTCTCTGGGAAAACTATTGTGGGCTATATAATGTTGTTATTGAAAAATTGATTGAAAAAAGAACCATCTTTCTCTGTACATGGTTCCTAACTAAAACACAATTTTCCCTTCATCTGTATAAGCCAACACTGTTTTGAATTATATGTGCTATAATTTAACAAAACATGAACTAAAATATATTTGTTAACATTTAGGACTTTATTTAATCAATCTTTTGCAATTTATTACCCGTACATTAGACTGTTAACCATTCTTTTCCAGCTACCCTAGTTAAGGTGACATATACTTTCTTTTTTTGCAGGAATGCACTCTCTGTAGCTATACTGGTTAGGTAGCAAAATAGATAATATTTTTGTGGCACAAAAGAAGAAACTGATTTCCCTTAGCATAATGTTTTCTAACTCCATCCATTTTCCGGTAAATGATATAATTTTGTTCTCTATAGGAGAGTAAAACTCCACTGTGTGTGTAGACCACATTTTCTTTATCCATTCATCTGTTGACAGACACCTGGGTTGGTTCAATAATTTGGCTGTTGTGAATTGTGCTGCTACAAACGTGGGCATGCATGTATCTCTATAACATTCTAACTTTAGTTCTTTTGGAAAGATACTGAGGTGTGGTATAGCTGGGTCATAGTGGTTCCATTCCTAGTCTTTTGAGGAAATTCCATACTGATCTCTATAGTGGTTTTATTAATTTACAATCCCAGCAACAGTGTAAAAGTATTCCTATTTTCCCATATCCTTGCCAGCATTTTTTGTTTGTTTGTATTCTTTATAACTGTCATTCGAACTGGAGTTCAATGGAATCTCGGTGTAATTTGCATTTCCCTGATTGCGAATGTTGTTGAGCGTTTTATCATGTATTTCTTGGCCATTTATATTTTTTCTTTTGAGAAGTATCTATTGCCCAGCTCAACTGCCCAGTTTTGACTGAGTTATTTGTTTTTGTTTTTGTTTTTTTTGGTGTTAAGTTTTTTGAGTTTTTATATAGTCTAGACATTAGGTTAGAGGAGTAGCTGGCAAAAGTTTTCTCTCATTCTGTAATGGTATCAAATTTAAAAATATTCTGCTCAGCAAAGGAAACAATCAAGAGTACCAATCACCTTTTGATCAAATTATTTTCACCTAGCCAAGGACAAACATAGAAGACATGAGAAGTAGAAAGAAACCAGGAAATTCCCAAAATGATTCAGTGCTTTTAAGGGTGGAAGAGGGAGCTCCCAAGGAACATGGCTGGGGAGGGAAACAGGTGCCAGAATCAATCAGCAAGCTTCACCTTGCACTTGCCCAACAGCCTGAGAAAGTGAAAGTAACTGCTCCTCTCTCGTCCACTATTGAAATCCTGGGCCACCACCATCACCTCTACCTTGAGGTGGGAGGGCGGCCCTCAGTCCATATCAGTACAATTAGTAACACAGATCACTCAGGAATTGAGGACTTTCATCACTGGCATACAAGCCTAAGTATTTTTGAAGGGGCTACTGAGGAAACTTCATTCTAGGCCCAACTAACCAACTTCCACATAAATACCAGAAACACAAATTTCATTCCAATTGAGAATAGCTGTAAGATAGGTATAGGTTACAGTATACTTATATGTAGCGAAGAATAAACAAGGAACTAAGCTATTTCCCAGCTTCTTTTTGTTTGAAGGGTGGAGTGATAAAAATTATGGACATGACGTAGATTTTTAAATGGTCAGATTTGTAGCTCTGTGAGAATCTGTCCAGTTTAATCCCTACCTTTTAAGTAAAACAATGTTCTCTCAAACAACTCTAGGAAGACATTTTTGAGCCGTGTTAACTACAAAATAAACAGTTCTTCAGAGTGAGAAGCTGATTATTTCAAATGTCATTTCTATCCCCTAAAAATATATGAAGAATGGTCTAATGTAAAAAGGCATGGATATAGCTGAGCACAGTGGTGCATGCCTATAATAATAGCTATTTGGGAGACTGAGGCAAGAGGATTGCAGATTGAGGCTTGCATGGCCAACTTAAGAGTTCTAGCTCAAAAAAAAAAAAAGGCATGGATATGAAAGTAGTTTTTTTTTTAATCATTATTCATAAGTTTCACTCACTGAGAGCACACATACAATTAACTTTATCAGTATAGTATAGCAAGGTCCTGAGCTGATTACTCTCAAAAAGCAGTGTATATATAACTTAAAATATAAAGTGCCTATGGTTCTTGGGTTCACACACAGTAATACTTCTCTATAAGGTATAGCTATTCTTCTTTGTTGATCTATGAAAACTAATTCTGCAAAACAGGCATGTATTTAACACTGTTTCTTATGT
Organism: Graphiurus murinus; assembly: GCA_004027655.1. NCBI lineage: Eukaryota > Metazoa > Chordata > Mammalia > Rodentia > Gliridae > Graphiurus > Graphiurus murinus. The sequence continues at coordinate 33,637 of PVLC010014787.1, forward strand.
ATGTGAATATATATGAGATATGTAGCAAAAACACCAAACAAAACCCAAGAAAATGTAATAAAACTCTGATCTTCAATTAATATAACAGAATTGTTAGGAACTCAGAATTTTCCACGATATAGCTACAATAGTTACTGACTTTTCTTTGAGTGAAACAACCTTCTATTGTGATTTTTTTTAAAAAAAGACATTTATTTAAAGTTCAATTATAGATTTTCACTAATACCCTTATACTTTACCTCTTATTCCAGATTTCTTATTTTTATATAAGTGCACAATAACCATCTAAGTGCACAATTACTGTAAACTGGGCTTTATTCTCAACAGCTTTTGCCAGCTAATAAGGGATTAGATAGGATTTAAGAAGATTAGCATAGAGGGCAAATGGAGGGTAAAACTGTGTCTGACAATCATAGAACAGATGAAGTTTGGATAAAGATGAATAAAGGTGCATTAGTAGAGGTAACTTATTTTAGTAAAACATACTACCATGATATCACTCTAAGACTGGCATTAACACTTGTAACACAAAACTATACTTAACATTTTTAAAAGTCCTACTTTGGTTAAAAAAAATTCAAACCAATCAATGTTTATAGAAATTCAAAGAAGAGTTACTACAATGGGAAACAGATTGTCTTAACCCATTAAGTCCCGAATTTCCAATTCTGTGAATATTTCAATGAAACTGACATATATGCATTAAAATATGTTGGAAATAATAGCCTGGGGTTTATATATATTTTTCATTATTATTATGAACAAAAATACAGATTGTCCTATAAGTAGGACACTGGGACAAGGTAGTGTATTTTACATATATTAGCCTTCATAAGACATTGAGTAAATATGATATCTGTGATGCTCGAACAAAAATGGATTAAAAGTAAAAAACACAGTACTCTGCTAACATCCATAAGTTATTTAAAAACTAAGTTAAAGAAACAAAGGCACACCAAGGAGATCAAACATCCTGCCCAAGGTCTGCCCAGTGTTGCAGCAGGTGCCTCCTTCAGAGGAAGGTTCTGCCTCCCCATCATTACCCAAACAAAGGCTGATAGTAACTTCTGTTCCAGCTGCTATTTTGACTCAATGGGTTGTTTTTCTGATTAAAATAAGTCTGATAACTTTTGGTTTCCTCTATGAGAATTCTATTATCATTAGAGCACAAATGTCTGTTCATTTAAAAATACAACCTAAACACAAATACATAAATTTCTTCCTTTGCGGAACTGGGATTGTAACCACTCCTGACACTCAACTCATAAATGTATTATTTGCAGTAAAGGGACAGTTTTTGGTCACATATGCTCTTGATCCTTCAACGCAGTCCAGGTCTCTTAGGTCTCTTTAAAAGACTCCAGGGGACAGTGTCACGCAAGTCTGCCGGGGAGGCATCGTCTGGGGGCCTGAGTATCCGGCCCTCAATGGTGGGCGACCCTTGGCACCCCGCACCAGGTTCTAGGACCCTCCCTGCGGAGGGCTCGGAGGGGCATTGGCCATCTGATCTCATTTGGGATGCACCGGCGCGGGCCAGATTTGGACCTAGTTTCTTTCTTCTCCCTCCTTTTTTAAATCTTCTAACAGTTCAGGACTCAATTCCGCTTCCTCCCCGAGGCCCAGTCCCGCCCCTCGCCCCTGCCAACAGTTTCCCCTCCATCCTCGGGCTCCAGGGGCAGCGGAGGAAGGGAAAGAAGTAGAGGAACCGGGGTGGGGAACTCGGGGGGTGGTCTCACACCGATGGATGCCCTCGTCCTCCTCCTCTCCCGACCACCTGCGCATGGTAGAGGGCCTGACGGTGGCGGAGGCGCGGGGGACTGCACCGACCGCAGTCGCGCAGGCAGACCCCTTCCCGCCCGCTCCGCCCATCTTGGGACCCTCCTCCGTCCTCTCCTTCCCCTACCGGCGTCCAGGTCCCGTCACTCAGCAGAGATTGGCCCTGATAGGACTGGGCACCGAGGGGACATGCCGGGCCGGCCTCGCAGGACTGGCGTGGGCTGGGTCGGACAGAGGGTGGCGGCCCCACAGCCCGCTCGGGATTCCCTGCCCGCGCTGGCGGCTCACCTCTTTCACTCCCTTGTGAAGCTCCGGCGTCTTGTGTGTTTCATCTCCTAGGAAACGGCGGGCGCGCGCCAGCTCGCGCGCAGCCCGGCTCCTACACCCCGCCCACGGAGGGCGTGACCTATCAGGACAGGCCCCGCCCTCGAGGGGCGGGACTTCAGAGCACACCTGGGCTGTCTGTTTAACTCAGACTTTTTTCTCTTCAGATTTGGGGCCTGGGAGAGTTTCAACTACCTTTTCAGTTGGTTCTTTGCCAGAATTTGGTTTGCCATTTATTTTGGCTTTGCTCAAATTCATTCTACAAAGTCTTGATTCATTAAATCTGGTTTTCGGGATGGGCAGGATAAAAGAAGGGCATGTGTTTGGTTCCTACATGCCTTTTATTTATAGCACTTTCTGTACTGCCTGGTGAACAACTGCTCTTATATTTTAGTTCCTTATAGTAGTCGATTCCTCTGGTATTATCTCCTGGGTTGCACTTTTTTTTTTTTTTTTTTTTTTTGGTCAGAACTGGGGATTGAACTCAGGGGCATTCTAACTCCAAGCTACACTCTAGCCTTATTTTCAATCTTTTAGTTAGAAACAGAGTCTCACTACGTTGTGGAGGGCCTCACTAAGTAGCTGAGGCTGGCCGAGAACTGGGATCCTCCGTTCTCAGCCTCCCAAGTACTGGGACTACAAACCTGCGCCACCACACCCGGCTTCCTGGGGTGCACTTCTAAGTTTGTTTCATTTATTCGTTCAGAGAACCTACTCAGCCCCAGTGGCAGGGTTAGACATTGGTAATTCCAAGATAAATGAATGAATGTGTGAATAAATGAAGAAAAAGCAACTGGTCCAGAGTTGTGAGAGGAGAGCATACTTGTGTTACTGCAAAAAAAAAAGTTCAAAGCCGGGCGTGGTGGCACACGCTTGTAATCCCAGCATTTGGGAGGCTGAGACCAGAGGATCCGGGTTCGAGGCCAGCCTCAGCTACCTAGTGAGGCACTCCTCAACTTAGTGAGACTCGGTTTCAAAATAAAGAATAAATAATAGGGCTGGGGGTGTAGCTCGAAGGTAGAATGCCCCTGAGTTCAATCCCCAGTACCGCAAAAAAAAAAAAAAAAAAGTTCAGGTGGGCTGGAAGAAAGAACCAAGAGTGACAAGCAGTAAAGCTGAGGTGGCTGGGTGTCCACTCACATCCTTAGTGATACTCTTAGGTGTGGGCTTGGGCTTGGCACTGAGACTAGTGTCAAGATAGAGCAGACACGCTATTGTTCCCCTCGAAACTTGTAGTGAACAAGTAGGCAAAGTAAAACGTGTTAGATTATAGACATCTTAATAGGCCCATTTAGTCAGCTCAAGTTTTAACATATGACAAAAAAAGAGAACCAGAAAGATCACAAGAGCAGCAGTGGGTGGGGTGACTTCGAGCAGCGATTCTGGAGGACAGAAAGAAAAGAGGCCATTGCAAGGGCTTAGGAAGAAATGATGAGGATCCAGCTATATCAGTGATGATGAGATGAGACCCAGACGTGCAGAATTCAAGGGTTGTTTCGGAGTTAAAATTGACAGGAGCACCTGTCTCAGAGGAGTGGTAGATAGCAGTGTTCACGACCAAGTTGAGAAGTATTGGAAGAAGATTTGGGGATGGAGGGTGTGGGAGACAAGCCCAGTTTTGAAAATGTCAAGTTTGACGAAAACTCAACTGGAGGTTATAAGAAGACAGTTTAAAGTATAGATTTGTAACTTAAGGTCTGCCAGAGGTGGAGGTGAAAATGCAGATATGCTGGATACTGTGGATGAAGTCAGGTAAACAGCAAGAAGAAAAGAGGGATGGGATTCTGGAAAATAACATCTCTTTAGAAGTAGGAAAAGAAAAGTGGAGGTGAGAGAGAGAAAGACTGAAGAAAAAAAGTCAGAGAAGTGTATTCAACACACACCATGACGTGTATTCCACACACACCACGGGGTAGTATTCAGCCTTAATTTGTACCACGTGGAATAAAAATATTCATCAATTCCTGATGCTAGTGAAAATAATACAGCATACTAGGTGATTATTTCCTTTATTGACCCCTTTTATTTGACAAGTAATACATAACAGTAAAATATTAAAAATTAGTTACACACATCACCACTTTTAACCTTTAGGCATATGCCATTAGATTTTTATTTTATTTATTAAATTCTTTTTTTGTGTGTGTGGTACTGGAGATTGAACCCACAGCTTCATACATGCTAGGCAAATGCTTAGCTACTGAGCTATACCACCAGTCCATAAAGTTTTTAGCTGACACACAGTAATTATGCATATTTTACCGTGTCACACTTCAATATACTTGTATGATATGTAATGAACAGATAAGGGTGATCATCTCAAACATTGGCCATTTCTTTGTGTTTGTAACATTCAGAAGCTTCTCTACTCATTTCAAATTTTTAAATAGGTTTTTAAGTTTAGAATAGTTTTAGATATACAGAAAATTTGCAAAATAGTACAAAGACTTGCCTTGCCCTGCAGCCAGTTTCTGCTATCATTGACATATTACTCCAGTACATTTGTCACAAGTTATTAACCAATACAGACATATTACCATTAACTACTTTATTCATATTTCATACTTTATTCGTTTTTTTTTTTTTTTTTTTTTTTTGCGGTACTGGGGATTGAACTCAGGGGCATTCTACCTCCGAGCTACACCCCTAGCCCTATTTTTTTATTCTTTATTTTGAAACCGAGTCTCACTAAGTTGCGGAGTGCCTCACTAGGTAGCTGAGGCTGGCCGCGAACCCGGATCCTCCGGTCTCAGCCTACCGAATGCTAGGATTACAAGCGTGCGCCACCACGCCCGGCGTATTTTTTTTTTTTTTTTTTTTTTTTTTTTTTTTTTTTTTTTTTTTTTTTTTTTTTTTTTTTGTTGTGTTTTTTTTT
>PVLC010014788.1:0-38290 GCA_004027655.1 Graphiurus murinus
CCTATTTTTTATTCTTTATTTTGAAACCGAGTCTCACTAAGTTGCGGAGTGTCTCACTAGGTAGCTGAGGCTGGCCTTGAACCCGGATCCTCCGGTCTCAGCCTCCCGAATGCTGGGATTACAAGCGTGCGCCACCACGCCCGGCTGTAAGACTACATCTAACAAAACTAAATTCTCATTCTGCACACACCTAATACAAAGATAAACATTAAAATACATATCTGAAATTTTTCAGAAATTCTTTACCTTCATCAACAGAATCTGAAGTGCTGCTTTTGTCCAGAGAAAGATACTCATTTTTATTCAAGTCCAGTGATTTTGATGGCACTCTACTTAACCTCTTTTCTGAAGTTAGTAAAGGACTCCTTTTGATCTGTTTTTCACTTTGGGATTCCTCTTTCCCTAGTCCCTAAAAGGCAAATAATAAAATTCACGAAAAAATATTTTAAGCTTGGATTTCACAGTAAGAACTTTTATATTAAAGATGCTCTAAAGTATGGCTACTTGAAAAATATTTGTAGCATTTTGTTTGTTAGGGTGGAATCACATTTCCAATGCTGCTAAATGTGGGCCCATGAAATATTAGTTGATAATACATACATGCCATCCTGAAGTCATCTTACACAGTAATAAGCAACAAATTTATTAAAAACATCATATGAAAACTCACAGAAAGTTAGCAACATGTGAATTACTTAAGCAGAAGGGAAAAGGGACAGCAGGCAAAAATGATGGAAGAATCAAGTCTTTGGGGAGGACAAGGGAGAGGAGCCAAACCCACTTAGTTTCCCCAGTCAATGTGTGCCCCATCATCTCAAGGAAGAGAATTCACCTACCTCTCAAAACCAGAAACTAATGCAGAAGAGGAAAGAAAATACAGAGAGAAAAGTCACATAAGAGTACAGTAAGGGGAAAAGAAGATTAGAAGGGAAATTAATTTCATATCAGACTCATAAGAACTGTTAAGAGATAGATTAAGCGTTAAAATATATTCAATATATGATGCTATGTATACTTTCTGGGATGATTATTTAATAAGGACATGTCATTTCTACAATAAATTCAATGTTAGACATTAAAGTATGAATACTACTGCCATATTAGTGTTCAAGTAGAAAATTATTATAATCAGGCCTATATAAATATAAAAAATCCATATAAATTATACAACAAAGTGCTTTATTGCACTGTATGTACACAGGTGAAAAAGAGCAAAACGCACAGGAAGAATAATTCCTGCCCCAGGATATCCTTGAGCAGCACTGAACAGTGAAGCAGCTCCAGGGAGGATACAGGCTTCCACTGGCCATTCAGAAAGCAAAATAACAACCAGGACCCATTATACAATTTATTAAAGAATCAGACTACCCTAGTCAGAGGAATGATTCATTTAACCCTTATTGTAAAAACCCTATGAGTAACTGGATTATTTATGGGCAAACAGAAAGTGGGAAAAGCAGAGTTGATGTATTTGGGAGTTCCACACTATAAAGCAGCATGCTTATTTAGCAGATAAGGGCCTAACAGATGGTAGGTAGAGTAAGTTCCTCTGGACAAAATTAGAGGCAAGAACCAACAGGCTAACTATTCTAAGAGGAGATGCAGAAGAAATTGTCAGAGAGGCTGCAGGAAGGACTCAGGTAGAGATCTGCAGTTCTGAGAACCCTGCCCTCAAAGTTGGACTTTGTAAAAGGATAAGGGGACTTCAAAAAATTCCCTATCTTGTTACCTCTCCCAAGTTGAGTGATTTCATCTTCTCAGTGAGAACAAGCAAAGAAATTAACATCCAGAATCAAATTCCTTCCTCCAGTAGTGAGTCCCTACATGTCTGGAAATACATACATTTTGCAAGAAATCCACAGCACAAAACCAGGCTAAGGTAGTTGCATGATGCATAAATTGCATGGTTGTCTAAGACAGGTTTATAACTTAAAGGCTCTTTACATAAAAATACTCTCTTTCAATGTTTTCCCAACATTTACTCAGAGGACAACCTGGGAGCTCCCTGGGGGAGGAGAGAAAAGGACCACTGCTGACCACAGGCACGCGTACTTTCAATTACAACAGCTTGTGTTTCTTGGATACTTAATGTGAGAGAGGAACTGTTCTAAGTACTTCTATACATATTAATTCATTTAACCCTTATTGTAAAAACCCTATGAGTAACTGGATTATTTATGGGCAAACAGAAAGTGGGAAAAGCAGGATGTGAAGGTAAAGCCCTATCTAAACCAATAAATTCAGCTTTGGTCACAAATCTGCATCCCCAGTCAACAGAACAAAAGCTCTACCTGAGAGAGGCTCACACTGGCAGATGGGACAAACAAATTATCAAAAAATAATAATCAGCCAGGCATGGTGGCACACGCTTGTAATCCCAGACTTGGGAGCCTGAGACCGGAGGATCCAGGGTCGCGGCCAGCCTCAGCCACTTAGTGAGGCCCTCCACAACTTAGTGAGACCCTGTTGAAAAATAAAGAATAAAAAATAGGGCTGGGGGTGTAGCTAGGAGGTAGAATACCCCTGGGTTCAATTCCCAGTATCACAAAAAATAATAATAATGATAATCATCATCATTACTCGGGAGGCTGAGACAGGAGTATCACAGGTTTGAGGCCAGTCTTAGCAACTTAGCGAGACTATCAGCAACTTAGTAAAAACTTGTTTCAAAATTTGGGCTAGGAGTATAGCTCAGATATAGAATATACCTGAGTTCAATCTCCAGTACCTCTCTCAAAAAATTTTTTTTTAAATAATAATGACTCCAAGTGTCTGAAACTGACTGAAATCTAAAAAAGAAAAAAACTAATATACTTGAAGATGACACTTGAAGAAATTATGGAACCGCTGGGAGTGGTGGCACACACCTGTAATCCCAGTACTTGAGAGGCTGAGACAGGAGGATCAAAAGTTCAAGACTAGCTTAGCAACTTAGTTAGACTCTCAGCAACCTAGCAAGACCCTGTTTCAAAATCAAAAAATCAAAAAAGGACTCTGGGTATATTCAGAGGTAGAATGGCTCTGGGTTCAATCCTCAGTACAAGAGAAGGGGATTGGGGGACCAACTAACCATAAAGCCCAGTAGTTAACTGGACCTACCTCTTTAGCTGGTGGATTAAGAAGTATCTATTGTCACTTCACCTATTTATTGTTCAGAGGCTCATTTCCCCATTCAAAACAGATTCTCTCTACCACACACACTACTCACCCTGGGGGAATTTTGCTAATTACAAATTTCTACATCTTGTTATATTTTTAAATGATATTTATCCTCCTTATATATGATACCTAGCTCTGAACAAAGCCACATGTTTTCCCCCACATAACCTCTGCCACTTAAATACTTAAAGCTCTTCTTATAAAATAAAGTAGCAGCCTTATATTCTAAGTTTTTAAATATGTTATAGACTGTATTTTTACTTGATCTTATACTATGATTAACACAGGGCGGTATCAGATATATTTTTCAAGGGATAGCATATACTAACTCCTTTTGGTGAGTTTCCATCCATTGACTCTGTTTCTGAAACCCGACTGACTGATTCACGGGTAAAACTGATGGACTTGGATAATTTTTCATCTCTTTCCCCAGAATCATCCACGCTGTTTCTTCTTGAACTTCTGTAAGAAACACATCATTATGAAAATATAAGTCACCTCCACCAGTACGTGATTCAGTCTCTTCACCAAGGTCTTCTCATCTACAAATCATTTTTTATTTCAAATGAATTATTGTGATGGAACAAATAAGCCTCTACTTAGAACAAGGCTATCTTCTTAAATCACATGCAAATTGACTTTATTCCTGAAAATGAATCGGGTATGCTCATATGAGATCCTATAAATTTCAGAAACCACTAAAAAACTAACAAAGTACAAGTGGCCACAAGAGCAGTCAATCAAATGTATATTGATTGCCCGCCCCCCACTTCAGTACTAGGGATTGAACCCAGGGGGAATTCTACCTCCGCACTACATCCACAGTCCTATTTTTTATTCTTTATTTTGAAACAGGGTCTCCCTAAGTTGTAGAGGACCCCTCATTAAGTAGCTGAGGCTGGCTGCGAACCCACAATCCTCTTGTCTCAGTCTCCCAAGTACTGGGATTACAAGCAGATGCCACTATGCCCAGCTATATTGATTGTTTAAATTTCAACTCTGGACAATGATGAAGCTTCAAAAGGAACAGGGAAGATGTCTGAGGTGGATACCATTCAGCATCAGAAGGCAGTCTTTACGCCCCCTTCCTCCTGGCTCAGGCCCAGCTGAGATGGCAAAGCTCCTGCTGTCTGAGTACAGAGCCCATCATTCAGTCCTACTCCCTCCTGGCTCTTCTCAACCCTAAGATCAAGATGTAAGGAATAGCTTTCAAATGATCATAGGGCCAAGACTACAATAATAAATGCTCTAAGATCTGCTCTCCCTTTCACAGAGTGGGGGTGAAGGGGTAAGGGGAGAGGAAAGCTATTAAATATAAAAGAAACATAACTGATCTAATTTCTAGTGCTCAACTTTATCAGGCAACTATTTTCCCCCTATAATAGTTACCATGTGTATGTAAAGCTTTTCTCCTAAAATAAAGTAGTAGCCTAACATCATATACAGTATAATCCTGAGGAAGGAAAGAAAAAAAAAAAAAAAACAAGGCATCTTCTAACCTTATTTCATTCTACCAAATAATATTTAGGTTTGCTACCAAGTCACTCCTAGCTAGGCAGAATGACAGGGCTCAGAGGGAACCAAACAAGAAAAATGAATCTTTGGGAGTGGCCCACCAGCTGAGTGTCTACACTTGAGGTTTTTAAGGATGGAGGTGGGGCATGGAGAAATAAAGAGAGAAAGAAAAGGAGGGTGGAGAGACTGAGAATGAAGAGAAACTACAGAAAAGTGGGGAAATAAAGATTTGAAACAGATAATACTTCTTTCAGAGACTTGAAGAATGGTTAAAAGAGGAGAACAGGGAATGAGGATCCTGACACATTATTTTCTCAGAAAACAATCACCAGAAGAAAATAACAGCTTTGCTGGTGACCTTCAAAAGCTGATTCTAAAAGTACATCAAGCACCTGATCAAAAATATTTATTCTTTTTTCCCTTCTTCAAAGGCTAGAAACTTTTCAAGTTGGCAGGAATCTTGAAGGTCATCTAATTCAACAGCCTCATTTCACGGATGAGTAAACTGAGGATCAGAAAGGTTAAAAAATTTGCCTGAGGTTGCTCAGCTGCTTGGTGGCCTACATTAGAATCCAGATCCTGTTCATCACAATACAAGACTCTCTGCATTGGGTCAGTGGCTTTTCTACCCAGCTTTGGTACCTGAGAGAGACTAGTAACCTTTAAAAGAGAATGCCACAGTGGAAATTTTTAACTTTACAGAAAACTAATAAAATATGTATGTGCAACCATGTAAAAAAGATGATAAAATATTGATGCTAAATAGAAGAAATATAAATAGAATCAGCATAATGAGAAGACTATCTAGAGGTCTAGCATTTTTGTACACACATTGAGACTTTCAAAATACTCCCATTTTAAGACTTATTTGCTGGATATTTTTAAAAAACAGCTTTGTAAAGATATAATTCACACACCATAAAATTCACCCCACTTAAAGTATACAATTCTGTTGTTTATAGAGTTGTGTAACCAGCACTACCACCTAATTTTAGAACATTTTTATCATCCCCAAAAGTACCATATACCCATTAAGAGTCATTCCCATTCTTCCTTCCTCTCAGCTCCTGACAACTACTAGTCTACTTTCTCTGTGGATTTGACTCCATTTCATACATGTGAAATCATACAACATATGGTCTCTTTTGTTACCGGCTTCTTTCACTTAACATGTTTGCTATAGAATTTTAACATATTAACCTTATTTGTCTTCAATGCTATGGCCTCAATTTAAACATTGGACAAAATAAATTTGTACTTGTTCGGGTTAATAAAAATGTCTACTCAAGCTGGGTGTGGTGGTATACTTTTGTAATCCCAGTACTTGGGAGGCTGAGACAGGAGGGTCACAGGTTCAACCTCAGCTACTTAGTGAGGCTCTGCAACTTAGTGAAACTCTGTTTCAAAATAAAGAATAAAAAATAGGGCTGGGGATATATTTCAGAGGTAGAATGCCCCAGGGTTCAATCCCCAGTACCACAAAAATAAATAAATAAATAAATAAATAAATAAATAAATAAATAAATAAATGTCTACTCAGCCAGGCACATGAATACATGCATATAATCCCAGCTACCCAGGAAGCTGAGGAAGGAAGATCACAAGTTCAAGGCCAGTCTGGGCAACTCAGAGTGACCCTGTCTCAAAATAAAAGATAAAAAGGGTTAGGGGTAGAATTCAGTGGGAGAGATGACCTGGGTTTAATCCCGAGTGCCATTAAAAAAGAAAAAAAAAAAAAGAGGTCCACTTTTCTAAATTAATCCTTATCTGTCAAAAATAATCTTTGTCTACTCTTAATTTCTTTATCGCATTATCTATTACTCCCTCATGACCCTTATCAGATGTTATAATTATTTGCATTCTCACAGTACTATAGGCTCCTCTTATTGATGTACTCAGCATTTACTGAGTGCCAACCACACACCATGTACCATTCTAGGGAGTCCTTGACAAAAAGGCTTACTAAAACTAAACTTTAGCCAAATTCCAGGTGACATAGTTAACATTTCCTCCTATGTCCCATACTTGTTTACCTATTTAGCAAACTATTCTCTGTGCCTACCTTTCCCCCGTTCTACCACAGAGAACTGAGACAAGCTGTACCCAAAGATGAACAGAAAATCAGAATTAGTAGAATCTAAAGTCATTCTACCTTAATGGGTAATAAAGCTTGACATTTCAAAACATTTTGCTGTACCTTGGCTGCACATTATCTTCAATTGACAATGACAAGTTTTCCATCTCTTCAGCATTTAAACCTAGCTCAGTGCCATAATTCTGCTGAAGCAGGTGCCGGAATTCCTGTCTTGTCAGGCTCTGAAAACAGAAATCTTATACTGAGTATGGGACAATATAAAAGACAACATAACACAGTGATTAGAACATGACTATTGGAGCTAAAATGACCTGCTATACAGAACTACAAGTGTGATCTTTTTATACCTCCATTTTCTGTATCTATAAAAATGGATTATTAAAGCCCATTGAACAGAGTTGAAATGAGAACTGGATAAAATGATGATTTTTATTTTTTTCAAGATGAGGTCTATCTATGTTGCTGAGGCTAGTCCCAAACTTCTAGGCTCAAAAGATACTCCTGCCTCAGCTTCCCAAGTAGCTGGTACTACAGGCACATACCATCATACATGACAAATGATGATTTAAGTATGTCATAAAATAATCACCGTGAGTGGGAAGTAAAAATGTTTTACTTCATTTTTATAAAATAATTTATTCCTAGTTTCTAGCAATTTCTAATCTAAAATCCAACCACCTACCATGACCACTAAAGCTTGACCACCTACCATGACCTCTGCACATTCAGAGTCCTAAATGTCAGCTCAGAACCCATCCTTTTAAATCCATAATGTATCTGAATACTTTAATTGCCCTTAGAACTTTATGTACCAGTAAACCTTAAATTACATTTCCCTAAAATACAGAATGCAAGAGGCTAGTCTTCAAGATATTTCCTTTGATTTATTTTTAATAAGGTCTAGCTTGTTCTTTCTTTGTAGACAGCATATTAGTGTTAAAATCACTAAATACAACAAACTTATGTGTTATATAGCAAGGCAAAAACCATATTATGATAGCCAGCAGTCTGATTTCTAGAAGTATTATAGTTAATTACATGATTAAGAAAGCCAGATGGAGGCAGCATGACACTTAAGCAATTATCAGGATTTTTCATCTATCTCATTCATTCAACAGATATTTATTGAGTACCTATCAAATGTGTACCACTGCACTAGACACTAAGGGATATAAAATCATGTAGAAGTTAAGCTCTGGATCCTTAAACAACTTCACAAGTTCTAATATAATTCAAGAGACATGGGACACTCTTAAGTAAAGTATGACAAGATACAGTTATGTACTAAAGTGCTGGTAGAATCGACATATGAAAGTTGGAAAGAAATACTGCTGTGGATTAGGGTACTCTAACAAGGCTACATGCTGAAGAAGAGTTTCCAGCTGAGTGGAAGGAAAGATATGAATGGTGGTAGTAAACAGGGGAAATAAGAAAAGTTGAGGAGAGGGAAACAACATACAGAGTAAATAACATGAATGTAAGTAATATTTGTTTTGAAGTCAGCCTAACAGAGTAGACTTGTGGGAGGGGAGGGTGCAAGGGTGATACTTGGGATTGATCCCATGGGCATTCTGCCTCCAAGATATACCCCCAGCCCTTTTTTTTTTAAGAAAGAGGATCTCTCTAGGTTGCTGAGAGTCTCGCTAAATCACTGAGGCTGGCCTAGAACCTGCAATCCTTCTATCTTAGTCTCCTAAGTACTAGGATTATAGGCTTGCACCAGTACACCCAGAGAAGTAGAAATTTTAAGTTGGAAAATACTAGAGATAAATATAGATTTAACAGGACCAAAATGTCTACAATCCTTGAATTCCTTTCTACTATTCCTACAATAAACACCACTTCCTTTTTTCTCTCTCCTTTCTTTTTTCTGTCTATCAGCTATGGTATCTTTGTTATCTTACAGTACAAGATCTCCATTACATCTCATGGAACCTCAAAGAGATTAAAAACAAAATTTCTGCACTTTTGACTGCTATTCCCAATTTGTCATGCTCAGATTACTAGGATACCATAAGAGTTACTGATGAAAATTCAGGCATCATTATCAGTATTTCAAAATGTCAAAAATATTCCAATAATTACCTACAATAAAGCCATTCCAGCTGAGTAAAATGACAAGCCCCTTTGCTCTGAGTGGAGTAGCTATCTCAGACTAATAAACTCTCATTGGAGTTATGTCTAATAAGTGGTAATGTCCTACTATTTGCTATTTAATATAAGCACTTCATTGATAGACAAAGTATTTTAAAATATAGTATCCAGAGAAGAAAAACAATAAGGATCATTAATGGTGAAGTTAAGGAACAACTGTCCTTCATCCTAAAGAAACTCCCCACACATCTCTTTTCTGACTTCTACTCCCAGAGAGTCATTTGTGAACTGCTTTTCAATAAAATAATTCCTACTACTACTTAACTCATTCTTCCAAAGATATTAACTTTGAAAAACTGTTAGTGAAGTGGGAACCCTAATACATTGTTGGTGGGATTGCAAATTAGTGCAACCACTTTGGAAAACAGTATGGAGGATCCTCAGATGAATGGGAATGAACCTACCATATGATCCAGCAATACCACTTCTGGGTATCTACCCAAAAGAATGTAAACCAAACTATCAGACCAATGCATGTGTATCTATGTTTATAGCTGCACAATTCACAATTGCTAAACTATGGAAACAGCCAAGATGTCTATCAACAGATGAATGGATAACAAAACTATGGGATATGTACACAATGGAATTTTACTCAGCCATAAAGAAGAACAAAATCATGTTATTTGCAGGGAAATGGATGCAAATGGAAAACATTATGTTAAGTAAGATTAGTCTATCACAAAGAGTAAAAAAGCATATGTTCTCTCTAATATGCGGATGCTATGGAGAAGATGGAGCATAAGAGGGACTCCAGATGAAAAAGAAGAAACCCTAGATAAGCAAAGAAATTGACTTAACTGAAGGTGATGGACGGGGGGGGGGGGGGGGGACCCTAATGCACATGATGTACTTTCACAAACATATCAAAGTCAATCACTAAACTGAACTTGAGAAGGAGGGAGGGTGAGGGAGTAGGATGGGAATTGGGGAAGGGGTTAAATGAGAAATGTGTGCATATATGCCTTTATCAGCTTGTACCTAACAAAAATGTATGATTACAATGCACCAATTAAAAAAAAAAAGTGAAAAAAGAAAAACTTTTAGTGTCACAAAAGGTTGGTCTGCTTTATAAAGAGAAGCAAGCAACATTTCAGCAAACTTGTATAAGATTAACCTTTCATAGAAACATTTCTAAAATAATAGACATTTCCAAAGGCAGAATAAAAAAAAAATCAATGATGAATATTCAGACAGCTTCTAACAGTGAAAGAAATGAAACTTATAAGTAAAACATTAACAACAAAAGTACAATTTATTTAACTACATAAACACATGTGTTAAAATTTTTTAATGAAATACTATTAGGAAGTTAATAGCAAGGTAATTCCAATATGCTTTTTGATCTACTAATTGGTAGTTTAATGCAAACAAAACAATTAATGGAAAACAAGACTCATTTAATTCATCACATTATAGATTTGCTAATTTGTTAAAAATGGCTTTTTCTATGTTATTCAGTCATCATAAAAATATGATTATTTACAGCCATGCTAAACATTCAAACATGCTCAGTTTGGTATTCATAATTATTTTTAATAATCAGCAAACTGATCTTCTTGAGTAACCTTAAAAAACCACCTAATTTTTAAACAAAAGCTGACCACCTACCTGCAGACAAAGGAGAGTCTCCCTCGTTTCAGCCTACAGAGTAGTTTCACAAAATAAAGATGAACCAAACAGTAATCAGATAAGGCTCAAAAGTCAGCAGATCAATTTCTGGCCCAGAAAGCTTTGTACTGTAAGTATGCTGTAAAGTCTTTATCCACAGCAGAGCTCCAAATACTTAATGACACTGCCTTGATTCCCAAATTTTGTTAATGAGACACTTTTCCATGTACAAAGAGAAGTTCTAATGTAGTTTAAAGCACATTATTTGTCACTTCCTGGTTTGTAGTATCAGCACTCTTTCCAAGGCTGCAGGTCAGAATGCAGAATTGGAAGTTAAACCTCACTCTACAGGTTCCGAAGCCACTCCTACTAGAAGAGGATAGGTAAACAGGGTTTTATTAAAGGGACAGTTCCTAATTTCTTCTGTTCTACACATGATGTAGAGACAAGACACAAATGACAGTATCTTGCTTATGCTTAATTAGTGTAAAATACCTGTTGCAATATTTTTTAGTCTCACTTGAAAAATTATGTTAAAAGTTAAATTGTCCTCTCCATCATAGTACTTTCAATTCAATTCTAGCAATGTCATTACTACTTCATATGCCACTTGTTCAATACTGATGTAACATTCCCATCAGACTCTATGACTATCAAAGCTTGTAACCTTTGAGTATTGTAAATGGAATGTCAGGAAATAGGAAGAGCCAGCTATTCAGGTGGAGCAATTCCAATGAGCACTTGGCACATTTTTCATCACTGAAAAGTGTAAGGCAACATCTTGATTACTCAATAGTTCTTTCCTTTGAAAATATTTCTGACTTTAGTTCATTCAGAATAATTTCCTGGCAGAGACTTGGACTATAATAAACACTACAGAGAGTCCCAGTCTCTGTCTAAGGTTGCTAAATCCAATCATTTTATACATTGGCAGAATGACACTGGAGAATATCACTCACTCAAATGAAGAAAGCACACTATACGGGTGAGCTTTCACTGTGTAAAAACTAGTGCTTTTAAGCCAGGTGTGGTGGCACACGCTTGTAACCCCAGCATTTGGGAGGCTGAGACAGAAGGATCCGGGTTCACAGCCAGCCTCAGCTGCTTCGTGAGGTCTTCCGCAACTTAGTGAGACCCTGTTTCAAAATAAAGAATAAAAAGAAAAAAAATAGGGCTGGGGATGTAGTTTGGAGGTAGAATCCCCCCAGGTTCTATCCCCAGTACCACAAAAAAAAAAGTGTTTTTAGCATCTTATACAAGTTCTCATTGGCTAAAGCTATAGATAAAAATATTTACTATGGTGACCAAAGAGCTATAAGGAAAAAATATACTGTAATTAATATCTATCCATTTCTTTTGCTAACTATAAAAAATCCTTATAGCAAAGAAAACCACTACTATATAGAGCAGAGTTAAATTTAGTAGGCTAAAGAGAGAAGACAGAACCTAAAAATGGAAGCCCAAGAAATAATGACACGTGAAGGGTAAGCAGAGGAGGAAGGGCCAGCAAAATAGATTGAGAGAAGTACCAGAGAGGTAGGAGGAAAGTCCAGAAAGGATGAGGTCAGTTGGGGGCAGTAGCACATGCCTATAATCCCAATACTCCAGAGGCTAAGACAAGAGGATAGTAAGTTCAAGACCATCCTCAGCAACTTAGTGAGACTCTCAGCAACCTAGCAAGACGTTGTTTCAAAATAAAATATAAAAGGGACTGTGAGTGTGGCTAGATGGTAGAATGTCCCTGGGTTCAATCCCCCGTACCAAACAACAACAAAATGAGGTCACCGAAGTCAAGGGAAGAAGGTCTTTCGAAATGGAGGGAGTGTACAAAGGTGTCAAATGCTGCTAAAAGATCAACTAAGTTGAGCATGTGATGAGCACTGGTATGGCAAATGAAAGAATGCAGAGGAGCAAAGTAGCCCGACAAGCCAGGTCACCATGGCTAGAGTGTGTGTGTGTGTGTGTGTGTGTGTTGGGGAGGGTGGGGGTGGTGGCCAGGTCATGAAGAGCCAGCCTTGTATGCCCTGATAAAGAATATGAACTTTGCCAGGCATGGTGGCACACACTTATAATCCCAGTACTTGGGAGGCTGAGACAGGAGGATCACAGGTTCATGGCCAGCTTCAGCAACTTAGTGAAGCCCTCTGCAACTTAGTGAGACTTTGTTTCAAAATAAAGAATGAAAAAAAAAAAAAGGCTGGGGGTGTGGCTCAGAGGTAGAATGACCATGGGTTCAATCTCCAGTACCC
The DNA here is from genome assembly GCA_004027655.1 of Graphiurus murinus. Lineage (NCBI taxonomy): Eukaryota > Metazoa > Chordata > Mammalia > Rodentia > Gliridae > Graphiurus > Graphiurus murinus. The sequence continues at coordinate 12,784 of PVLC010014788.1, forward strand.
CCCCCCAAAAAAAGGAGGAGGAAGAGGAAAAAGAAGAGGAGGAGGAGGAGGAGGAGGAGGAGGAGGAGGAGGAGGAGGAGGAGGAAGAGGATGTGAAAATACAAAAAGTTACCTAGCAGTTTCACATAGAAAAATAACAAATGTAGAGTTGTGTTTCCAAAAGATACTTTTAAAACTATTACTCAAGGGCAGATTGGAATACCTCAAGGGCAGGTTAGAATGCTAAAAATAAGTAGAAGACTATTCTGATGGTTAATGCTAGAAATGATGAGGAATTTGGTGACCAGCTAGATATGGCTGGCAATGAAAAGGTAAGAAAAAAGGTTACTCCCAGGTTTCTGGGGCAGATGACTAGTCTGAAGTTGGTATGGTTCAATGACCAAGTAGAATAGGTGGAAGACTTCTGCCAGCCAAAAAGGTCAAAAAGAGGGAATGATATCAGAATACAAATGCTTCTATTACGTTGCAAATGTGACTAATGTAGTTTAGAAATTTTACATTTATTTTTTTCAAGGTAGGTTTGAGTGTTGCATTTATTAGATTTATGACACCACTAGAAAATTTCTGGAATTCTAAGTACCTCCAAAAAGAATGATCACTGGAGAGTGGCCTAAGGAAGAAGGAGATTTGATAAAGTTGAGCTGTCTACAGGAGAATGCTACATGACACTCTTCCAAAAGGTCTCAGAAGGTGACATCGAGCTTTGTAAATTGACCACTGTTTAGAGAACAGCCTTATCGTACTCAGTGTCCTGGACCTGGTCTCTGAGAGGCAGAACTAAATAGGTCACACTCACAAACTGCATAGTCACTTGGTTGGAAATATGCTATGTATGGAAGGGCCATATTCCTTTCTAGTGATAAGAAATCTCTCATTTTACCATGCAGGACACCTGGATACCTTGGAAGTCAGATTAATAATCAGAAAGTTGCAGGGTAAGCATGGAATCTGGGCAAAGGGAGATAGACGCTGTAATCTTGGTGCAGCCCAATTGTTCATCTCTGTCCCATCTCTACTGATCAAAGTCTGCCTCTGTTAACCCTGCTTCTCTGTAGTAAGCTCTTGGCCTACACCTGACCAAGCCTGCTTCAGACTGACATATTCTTTCTTAAATATTCACAAATACATTCAGTGAACTGCTTTAAACTCTTTTTTCCCCACCCCCAAATAGAAGCTGGTGACACATATCAGAATTCAGAGAGGGTGGGTCTGTATACATTTAAAATGCTCTCCTCATCACCTCCCCCCTGAATCTAACAACACATGCTATGTCCCTCTGCACTTTGGGAATAAGCCTGAAGGCAGTACTGTCTCTTTAAGCCTTCCTTCAGATTTTCTTTTCTTTTCTTTTCTTTTTTTTTTTTTTTTTTTTTTTGGTGGCAATGGGGATTGAACCCAGGAGCATTCTACCTCCTAGCTACATCCCTCACCCTATCTTATTTTTATTTTGAAACAGGGTCTCACTAAGTTGATGAGAGTCTCACTACTTGCTTAGACTGTCCTCAAACCTGTGGACCTCCGTCTTAGCCTCCCAAGTACTAGGACTACAGGCATGCGCCAACATGCCTGGGAAAGCCTTCAGATTTAAAATGAGTGCAGATTTCTGCTTTATTGGGTCCTAGATTTAGATATTCACTCTCAGAATGTACTCTTACAATTCCAGGAAAGCTAGCTTCCCTGTAGCCCCCATATACTGGGAAGAGACCACTACTCCCTTTCTGAGAAAAAAAAATAGTTGTGCTAAAAGTAAATTTTGATTCTGTATGCATCCTGCCTATATTATTATCATTAACCCTAAATCTAGTAACATGTTAATATAATAATATAATTAGGGATTAATTGAGCTTTAACCAAAAAAACCTTTTGGACTTTGACCCTTATCACTACTAATAACCTTATACATGCCTTGATTTTCTTTGTAATTCAAGCATACAGAAAATGGAATTTATGTTTTACTATTTCGAGATAATTTATTCTCCCTATATATAGAGAGAGAAGGTTAAGGAAATTGAGTTAAATATACATTGGACTTAGAATAAACCCTGAATAATTCTGAAACCAAACTTCTGTTTTCTCTTCATCCTCTGCTTTTCTCTTGAACAGAGTATTTTATTTTATTTATTTATTTATTTTGTGTGTGTGTGTGTGTGTGTGTGTGTGTGTGTTACTGCAGATTGAACCCAGGGGCATGCTACCTCTGAGTAGCCCTATTTTATTTTTTGTTTGGAAACAGGGTCTTGCTAAGTTGCTAAGAGTCTCACTATGTTGCTGAGACTGTCCTCAAATCTACAATCTTTCTGTCTCAGCCTCCCAAGTACTGAGATTACAGACATGAGACACCATGCCTGGCCACTGAATAATATTTTAAATGTCTTCTAATTAAGAGTACTGATTAATTGGACTCTAAATCATTGAAATTCTGATAAATGGAGTCATTCAAAAAGTATTTATTGGCCAGGCGTGGTGGCACACACTTGTAATCCCAGCATTCAGGAGGCTGAGACCAGAGGATCCGGGTTCGAGGCCAGCCTCAGCTACCTAGTGAGGCACTCCACAATTTAGCGAGACCTGGTTTCAAAATAAAGAATAAAAAATAGGGCTGGGGGTGTAGCTCAGAGGTAGAATGCCCCTGAGTTCAATCCCCAGTACCGCAAAAAAACCCAAAAAGTATTTATTGGGTACCTGCTACATATAGTATATAATTTATTAACCAAACTCTTGACAGGGATGGGACATAGTTAACATTTACTTTGACAGAGGCTTAGACCCAGAAAGTCCTGAACTATACTGGACATACAACAGTGAACAAGACAGACATAGTCAAGCAAGAAGAATAGAAATAGAACAGAGCCGAGTGTGGTGGCGCACGCTTGTAATCCCAGCATTTGGGAGGCTGAGACTGGAGGAGCCAGGTTCGAGGCCAGCCTCAGCTGCTTAGTGAGGCCCTCTGTAACTTAGTAAGACCCTGTTTCAAAATAAAGAATAAAAAAATATAGGGCTGGGGCTGTAGCTTGGAGGTAGAATGCCCCTGGGTTCCATCCCCAGTACTGCAAAAAAAAAAAAAAAAAAATAGTATTGTCTCAGCTACTTAGTGAGGCACTCCACAATTTAGTGAGACCCTCTTTCAAAATAGGGCTGGAGATGTAGCGTGTAGGTAGAATGCCCTTGGGTTCAATCCTCAGTACAGCAAAAAAAAAAAAATAGTATTGTTTTTCAAAAATCACTAAGAAATATTTTTTAAAAGGTGTTTTTCTCATTTCCTTTTCTGGGTGAATTCTACAGTGTTTAAAATTCCTGTTAGAGTCAGGCATGGTGGCACATTCTTGTAATCCCAGTACTTAGGAGGCTGAGACAGAAGGATGGCTGGTTCATGGCCGGCCTCAGCAACTTAGTGAGACCCTTCAACAACTTAGTGAGACCCTGTTTCAAAATAAAGAATAAAACAGGGCTGTGGGTACAGATCAAAGGTAGAATGCCCCTGGGCTCAATTCCCAGTACCACCAGAAAAAAAAATTGTATTAGGACAGTTCTATAGTATGTAATATACAATATATGCTTAAACTTATTTTTGTCTTATTACAGAGCAGAAACAGCCACCATTCTGCTTGTTAAATGAGTGTGTAGTGCCCACCTAGAATGAGACTTGCATATTTCATCTTAAAGACAACCACATGTTCCAAAGACTTGAAAGGTGCACATGAAGATGGTGGTATTCCACATATGTACATCAAGAGCACAGATGACATCAGGATCTTTTCAAGAAGTGTTAGATTTTACTCCTAGCCACTAGAGGTACCATTTCTCAGCTAAGATGGCCTTCAAAGTATTCTGGATTTCCCTTTTTCTCTCTCACCTTGGAGAGTTCTTTTCTTTTTCACTAAAGTACAGACCATACCAAGTGTAAGCTTCGAGAGCTGGCTTTTGTTCCTTGTTAGGATAGGAAAAAGCACCCCGGAGATTCCAAACACACTCAACACCTTGGTATCTCGAGGTGCACTTATGCAGGTCCCAAGGGCAACACTGGAGTTTTCAGCCCATGGTAATTATGACAATGGATCTGAATCTAATGGGCCTGTCGTGGGTGTCAGGAGTGTAGAGTTGTGGGACAGCGCGCCTCCCTCACCCTGGGCATGCCCTTGTAGGTGGGCGCCACGTGCTGCAGAACCAGCGCCTTTAAATTGTCCCTTAAGGCATGGTAGACCAGGAGCATGGGCATGGGGATCAGGGAAGGCAGGCCACCCAAACGCCAAAAAGAACTCCTAAGTCCCTTGGAGGTTGGAGGAGCTGGGCTTGGCTTTTCTCCTCTCCGCCCCCCCTCCCCACCAGCCCCGCCCCTGCTACTTCCGGGCACATCCTCGAAGCTATGCCTGCACTCCAGCAAAGTAAAAGCATTGGAATAGGGTGCTGCTAATTTCCCTTGCAATTTCTTCTTTCTCCCAATAGTTATTAGTTATTTAGGAGTACTCTGCTTAATTTCTACTTTCTAATGAATTTCCCAGAATTGATTTCTAATTTTATTCCATTATAGTTGGAGAACAGATTACCTGGGAGGCTGAGACAGGAGGATTGCAGGCTGAAGGAGAGCTTCAGTAATATGGCAAGATTCTTAGCAATTTAGTGAGACCCTGTCTCAAAACAAAAAATAAAATAGGGCTGGGGGTATACCTTGGAGGTACAATGCCACTGGGTTCCATCCCCAGTACCACAATAAATAAATAAATATTATATTTTTACTATTCTGCTTATTATTTGGGATCACTTATGTTCAGTGATCTATGAAATGCTACCATTTTGCTGATTTCCTATATATCATATGTTTTGTGACCATTTTTCCTTTATTGCTACCTTATGTGTTAAATATGTATTTTCTAGTGTATCACTTTAATTCCTTTGATGTTTCTTTTACTATATTTTTAAGTTATTTTCTTGGTGGCTACCCTTGGAATTAGAATTAACATCTTAAATTGTAACATCTTTTTTTGCTTGAAGTTTCTTAGAATTTGGATAGTCTGGTTGAAATTAGATTCAGAAAAACAAAGAGCTCTTCACAAATTGTTTTGATACATACTAGGAGGTTATTTACAATAATCTCATTATAATCAGCACCTGCCTCTGGTAAGAACACTTACCTTATCTAATAATACGTTCTGCCACAACCTAAATATACTGAGGTAACTTCTATCCCTGGCACCAAAAGATGTAAAGAAAAACTGCAAAGGAAAATAATAGGACAATTTTAGTGTCATGGAAAGAATCTCTCATGAAGGTCTGCAGGGGCATGCTACGGTCAAAGCAAACTAATAGGCTATAATTGCCTACTTTATATACTCTTTTTATTTAACTTCTCCTACAATAGAAGAAAAACAGATGACTGTTGTATGAACAAAATCTATACATCATGTGTTACAATAATACCTTACAGAAAATTACAATTTTGTCAGTATTCACGAGAGAAACAGGATTGAAATTGGCAGCTATCTATGTTTATCATAATTTAACTATTAAAATCAATCTAAATAAAATTACTTAAAAATTTGAAAATTTTGTTTTAATCTGAACTTTGCAAAGATATATGAATTGGTTGCCATTTGAGCCAAACATACCCAAAGAATAAGAATAAAAATACAGGTAGATCTCAGAGATGGATTTAAGAATCTTAATTTTACATTATATTATCTTTCATAGTCTTCTAAAAACTCAAGAAATATTGAATCTCTAATTATAGATATAAAGCATCTATGTTAACACTGAACTTTTCTTTGAATATCATAGAAGAAAAGCAGTACGTTTTAATCTGTAATTCTGTGCTTTCAGTCCTACATATTTCCTCTGCATTTAATTGATTTTTACAAAGATATATATATATGTATATATATATGTATCTTTGTAAAAATCAATTAAATATACACATCAATATATATAAAATCAATTAAATATATACATATATATATATATATATATATATTTTTTTTTTTTTTTTTTTGCAGAACTGGGGATTGAACCCAGGGGCATTCTACCTCTGAGCTACACCCCCAGTCCTATTTTTTTTATTCTTTATTTTGAAACAGGGTCTCACTAAGTTACGGAGGGCCTCACTAAGTAGCTGAGGCTGGCTGTAACCAGATCCTCCGGTCTCAGCCTCCCAAATACTAGGATTACAAGCATGCGCCACCACACCTGGCTCACAAAGTTATATTTTAAAATGGGCTTTTATGAGAAAATGTGACAAGAGGCAGCCCTAAATACAGTTTCTTAGTGTATCATCTCTTCTAATCTCCTAGTGACCTTTCGTGACTAAGGAGAAAGTTTAGTTCTATGTTGAGGTTATTAAGTAAAATGTAAAACAAATAATGGTTTCAGTATTACCACTTTTAATAGAAAGATTTTAAAGTGTTATTTTCCAATTCATTAAATCGAAACCTTGTTATATAGTCTTCATAATGCAAAAATTTTTTATAAAGAAGATATATCTGGGAACTCTTCCAAATAGTATTATAAACATAATATATGGCCTAATGATTACTACTTACTACAGTCCCCTATTTATTTTTCTTAAGCCAAATTGTTTTGCCTAATTATAATAATCTACAACCCTATGTTCAGATACATAGATATATAAAATTCTATTCATATTCACCAGCGTGTTATGCTTGCTAATCTCTACTTCTTAGACTTCTCTGTCATTAACTTTATCCCTTCTTATACACAACCACCACATTTCCAGCTCCTTAAAACTCCTGGCTTTCTGAATAATCTCCATAATTACTACTTTCCATTATTCCTTGCTAGATATACAACTTCAAAAAGTATTGGTAAGTCTTGGCTCAATAATAAGCCTCCTAATTTGAGAAGAGTTCTGAATAATGATATATCTAAGTTGCTGGAACATAGAACATATTCTAGAACCTACAATAACTAAAAGTACCATGATTAGCCTCCCTTGAGTTGTAGGTACTTAAAAGAGATGAAAATTCAGTAGTACAATGGTTTTCTCCATTATGATGGAAAAGAGCTCATTGAGTTAACACAGTGAGGAAGTTAAGACCAGGGTGTGCACGACTGCTTGGGTTTGTGTTCTGACTCTATTGATTATTAGTTCTATGACTTTGGGTCATTTCTCCTTTCTTTACTTTCCTCATCTGCAAAATAAAAATAATTATAGCAGCATATTTTTGTGAGAATTAAGGAAATATATGTAGAGTTTAAAATAACACCTATAAAAGCCAGGCGTGGTGGCGCATGCTTGTAATCTCAGCATTCGGGAGGCTGAGACTGGAGGATCTGGGTTCGCGGCCAGCCTCAGCTACCTAGTGAGGCACTCCGAAACTTAGTGAGACTCGATTTCAAAATAAAAGAATCAAAAATAGGGCTGGGGTATAGCTCGGAGGTAGAATGCCCCTGGGTTCCATCCCCAATATCGCAAAAAAATAAATAAATAAATAAAAATAAAATAACACCTATAACACAGTGTTCAGTAAATGATAGTTGTTATCATTATCAAAATTAAAATGCTTGACCCTGAAATATCATTACCTATGTGAGAAACAATCACAGATGAGCTTAAGAAGGTATTGCAGCACTGTTTATAACAATAAAACACTGAAAATGAACTAATGGTCAAGGATAAGATGGTATATCCATTCCAAGAAATACTATATATCATTTTTAAAAAGGGTCAGATCTAAGCCAGGCATGGTGTCACATGTCTGTAATTCCAATACTTGAGAGGATGAGACAAGAAGATTGCAGCAACTCAGCAACTTAGTGAGACTCTCAGCAACCTAGTGAGACCCTGTTTCAAAAACAAAAAATAAAAAGGGATAGGGGTGTAGCTCTCAGAGGCAGAAGGGCCACCACATATGAGGGTGACCTGAAGCACAGTACTGGAACAACAACAGGGCAAGAAAAGTATGGCGGAGGGGCACAAGTCAGAGCCCCTGGAACCAGGAAAAGGTGTTAAGGGTTAGCTGGGGTGGTGTATCAAAGGCCAAACATGGTGAAGAGTGTGGCGATACATAAGGGCAGCGTACAAAGGCATATCAGAGCCAGAGCAGGTAAGGGTGTTATAGGATCCTTGAGGATGGTCTTGTGCTGGAGTGTCAAAGTCTGAGCAGGGTGAGGACAATGGCCACATAGTGCACAGTGAGAGACCGATACAGAAAGTTGAAGCACAAGCAATGAACACTTAGTGTCCCTGTGGAGAGTAATGTAGACACAGGGAAGGAACTGGGCACAAGGCTTCAGCCCAAGCAGGGTGAAAAGAGTTTTTACATGCTGAGAATATCTAGGTATTGGTGGGATGGGCAGAGGCCTGACTCTAAGTGTCAGAAACCTTTCATGGAAGTGAAGGAGCATCCACTTCAGGGAATTAGTGGAAATAACGACTGATTTTAGACAGGCTAACTGGCCAAATAAGCAACTATGCTAAGGATAATGGGAGCCTGGTTTCTCATTGTCAGGAAAGGGAGTCACAAACATGGAAAGAGAGAAAACAAAAGTGAACTCTGTGGTGTTGGAGGTACTGGTATCAGTTCATGCTTTTGGGTGGGTGGATGGATGGATATGTAAGTGGGCATGTGTATGGTGTGAACTATGAATATGGATGTATGATTATATGTACATAATATATTCCCTTTTTCTGTTCACATAGTTGGTTCAGGATGCTCCAATAGCAGTAAATATATTAGCTTCTAAATACCAGTCTCCCCTAAAGAAATCAAGACCCCTTGCAAAAAAGACATGTTCGAACCATGCTGAGAAGAGTCAAAAGAACACAGGCACCAGCTTGAGAGTTTCCACTGGCCAAATTTAGGAAATTTGAACATCAAAATAAATAACCAAGCCAGGCATGGTGACACATGCTTATAATCACAGTACTCAGGAGGCTGAGATAGGAAGATCCCAGGTTTGCAGCCAGCCTTCGGTACTTAGTGAGGCTCTCCCCAACTTAGTGAGACCCTGTTTCAAAATAAAAAATAAAAAAAAATAGGGCTAGGGGTATAGCCCAGAGGTAGAATGCCCTTGGGTTCAATCTCCAGTACTGCAAAAATAAATAAACAAAAGTAAATAAATAACATAGTGATGAATTATAACTCACTCAATAAACTAAGAAACCACGAATTCAGTGATATAAGCAAATGAATGAATAAAATTTAAGTTTGGTGAGAAGGGTATATTTACATAGTTTCAAAGTATCTTGTCTCAAAATACTTATTATAAAGGAAAATAGACTAATTTTATAGCAAAGTTTGGCAGACAATATCTCAATCAAATGATCAATGTAAATTTAAATTGTGTGCGGTCTGATAGGATACAATAGGAGAAATAGAGCATCATTTCTATCTCCTCCAAAATTGTATAACCTAAATATAATCACAAGGAAACATCAGACAAATATAGATCAAGGGATATTCTACAAAATAATTAACCTGTAATCTTTAAAGGTGTCAAGAGCATAAAAGTCAACAAAAGACAAAGGAACTCCTCCAAGAAATTTAAAAACATGATAATTAAGTGTAACATCATTCTGAACTGGATCCATTTGCTATAAAGGACATTACTGAGATAACCTTGAAAACTGAATGGGAAGCCGGGCGTGGTGGCACATGCTTGTAATCCCAGCATTTGGGAGGCTGAGACCGGAAGATCCGGATTTGCAGCCAGCCTCAGCTACCTAGTGAGGCCCTCCGCAACTTAGTGAGACCCTGTTTCAAAATAAAGAATAAAAAAAAAAAAAAAATAAGGCTGGGTTATAGGTCAGAGGTAGAATGCCCCTGAGTTCAATCCCCAGTACCACAAAAAGAAAAGAAAAGAAAAAAAAAAACTGAATGGAGTCTGAAAATTGAACAATAGTAACAGATCAACGTTAATTTCTTCATTTTGATCATTATATTCTGATTATGTAGGAATTTGGTGAAAACACATGCTACAATATCTAGAGTTGTGAGGCATCAGGTAACAATTTACTCTGAAATAGTTTGGGGGAGGAGGCTTTTGGGCTGTACTTGGGAAGTATTCTGTAGGAATGAGAATATTCAAAAATAAAAGTAAGGGGCTAGAGCCATGTGTGGTGGCACACACTTGTAATCCCAGTACTAGGGAGGCTGGGACTGGAGGATCCGGGTTCTCAGTCAGCCTCAGCTACTTAGTGAGGCCCTCTGCAACTTAGTGAGACCCTGTTTCAAAATAAAGAATAAAAATAGGGCTGGGGGTGTAGCCTGGAGGTAGAATGCCCCTGGGTTCAATCCTCAGTTCCACAAAAAAGAAAAAGAAAAAGAAGAGGCTGGGAGTGGGAGTATAGCTAAGTGGTAGGGTGTTGCCAAACATGAGTAAGGCTGGGCTCATCCTCAACAGGAAGAAATGAAGGAAGGGAGGAGAAGGGAGAGGGGAGGGAGGGAAGAATGAAGGGATTGAAAAAATTTTACAAGATTAAAAAGTATAACTACAAGCCAGGTGTGGTGGCGCACACTTGTAATCCCTGTACTTGGGAGGCTGAGACTAGAGGATCACAGGTTCAAATCCAGTCTCAGCAACTTCTCGAGGCTTTCAGCAATCTAGTGAGACCCTGTTTCCAAATAAAAACTAAAATCAGGCTGAGGATGTAGCTTGGAGGTAGAAAGCCCCTGGGTCCAATCCCCAGTACCAAGAAAAAGAAAAAAAAAAAAAAAGTATAACTACAGACTTAAATTTAATGTCAGGATACTATTTTTCTCTTCTCACATCTTCCTCATTCCTTCCTTCCTTTTTTTTCCTTCCTTCCTTCCTTCCTTCCTTCCTTCCTTCCTCCCCTTTCATGCACTCCCATACTTTCCTTCCTTACCTGCCTTCTTTTCTTCTTCATTTTCTTTCTTTCTCAGCATTATGTCTTTAATATTACACTCAGAGCCCTACCAATTTTTCAGGTGGCTATAAAATTATTATTCATATATCCCCACCACGAAATGGTAGATATTGCAGGTGAATAAAAAATGATGGCCATTGTAGCCGGGCGTGGTGGCGCTCGCTTGTAATCCCAGCATTCGGGAGGCTGAGACCAGAGGATACGGGTTCACGGCCAGCCTCAGCTACCTAGTGAGGCACCCCGCAACTTAGTGAGACTTGGTTTCAAAATAAAGAATAAAAAATAGGGCTGGGGGTGTAGCTCGGGGGTAGAATGCCCCTGAGTTCAACCCCCAGTACCGCAAAAAAAAAAAAAAAAAAATGATGGCCATTGTAAAAAAAAAAAAAAAATCATAATGATCATGTGTTTACATGCTACCTGAATCTCTGTTCATGAGACCATTTGTTTTTATAAGTTGCAGGTATTATTGACTAAACAATCATAAAATTATTAAGATATTTAGAAATAAAGGACATTTTTCTCTTTTTTTGTGTGTGGTACTGGGGATTCAACCCAGGAGCATTCTACCTCCGAGCTACACCCCCAGTCCTATTTTATTCTTTATTTTGAAACAAGGTCTCACTAAGTTGCAGAGTGCCTCACTAAGTAGGCTGCAAACCCAGATCCTCCGTCTCAGCTTCCCAAGTACTGGAATTACAAGCGTGCACCACCACGCGCAGCTAAAAGGACATTTTTCTAAACCTACCTCTGACAATGAAGAAATGGAAATTATGAGTGAAAGTTCTCACAAACTACAATTTATAAAAAAGTTAGCTCTTAAAATGTTCACTTAGGTACACCTGGTTTATGTACCCTCTCGGCAATCATTTAGAGTTCATCATCAATAACTATTTAAATCATACAGAAGTCTTGCATTAAATATAGTGTATCTCTATAAAATATTCCTAACTTCAAGAAAAACTGCCTATACGCCCAACACTGGTAACCAGAGTGAGGCACATTTTCTTCATATTATGTAATATTGCAAAGATAGAAAAGTTTTTCACCTTTTCACCCTCTGTAACAATCTGGATAGCATTTGGGATGAGTCGAGCAGTTTTCTCCTTGGTCATAAAGGTTATATTCTTTAAAGCAATAGAAATCTAAACACATAAAAGAAGAAAAATTGAAAAGTATATTTTCCAGAAGCATATGCAACATGAAATACCAAGTATTACGGCAATCTAATCTAGAATATTCAGTTGAAAAACCTGAAGGAGTTAATAAGCACAGGCTTGTATTCTCTATGCAAAACAAGTGAAGCAGTCAGACATTTTCTCCTTCAGTATTCTCCTCCATCAACTCCTGTATCTAACATTAGGACAAAGTGTGAAAAGACATGTGGGTATTCATGTTCCACATTAACATACCAACACACAAGCAAAATGCAGATAGTCTCTCACATAAGACATGGTTTGGCAGCCAACAGATATAAGTCCAAGGTTTTTAAAGCTGAAATCTTTCCCTAACTGTATTAAGTAAGTACAAATGGAGCTTGCTGTATTGTTAGAAAAATATATTTCACATTTAAAAATATATTGCACATTTATACATATAATATGTAAATATGTTTATACATATAAAAGTATAGATGCACAAATACATATGAAGAATTTACTTTGGAATCATCTAAAATACATTGTTTTTAAGAGGGCTATGTATATTTCTATCTATGCAATTATTGTACCAACAAATCAAATGCAAAAATATGTCTTACTGTAGTTTCCCATCTGAAGATGTTGCTATAGAAACACAGCCAGTTTTCTGAAAGGTATAGTCGTCCCTGAAGCAAAATGTCCCTCTGAAGAGCACAAGCATAATCTATACACACAGAAATAAGAAGCAGCTTGGTCACAAAAGCAATTGCATAAACTGTATACCATTTCAACAGGTTGACAGACATCACCCCTTGTTCATTGGTTCATTCGTTCATTCATATACTTTGGACACCATATGTTAGATATTTTGTTGTACCAGAAATGGCTCTTGCCCTCACAGAACAGTATAGAGAGAAGGCAACAACAACAACAAAAATAAATAAATAAATAAATATGATATGACCACAGCATAGAGGAAGTTATAAAAGCATATACCAAGAGTGACCCAGGTAAGAGGGGTTGAGGTGCAGGTAGAGAGAGGATATCAGGGAGGATTCCCCTAAAAGTTATCTGTAAACTAAAGCCTAAAGATAAATAAAACATCATGAAGGAACAGCACATGCAAAGGCCTTAAGGTAGAAAGAAACCTAAGCATGTATGAGCACCTGAAAGAAGAAGATAGATCTGTGGGCTGACAAAACTAGATCGTATGAAGTCTCGCAGGCCATGGCAGAATGGACTCTGAGAAGCCACTGAGGAGCTTCAAGTGGAAGGGTGTGATGAGATGTGTATTATTAAATACCACTTTATTCACACTGTGAAACTGGATTTCAATTAGTCAGTTAGAAAGTTGATGGTGGCTCAGATCAGAAGTACACAATATTACAAGACAGAAGTAGTTAGATCCAGAGATATTCAGGAGGTAGCACTGGCAGAGAATTGGTTATAGATTAAATGTTGGGCAAGAAGCAAAGAGTAGGCGAAGATGACTCTGGAAATTGTATATATACAACTCAATCCCCAGTACATACAAACATAAATATATGTAGGTACTGGGGACTGAACCCAGGTGCATTCTACCTCTGAGCAGAACACCTCTGAACTACACCCCCAGTCCTATTTTATTTTTTATTTTGAGACAGGGTCTCACTAAGTTGCTGAGACTGGCCTCAAACCGGAGATCCTCCTATATCAGCCTCTCAGGTACTGGTATTACAGGCAAGCATCACCATGCCTAGCAATTGTATACATTTCAAGTCAGTTTTAAAGTTTATCTTTTCCAACTCAGTACTAAAATCAAGCAAGATCAAGTCTTTAGTTAAAAAAAAAAATCTTCTGGTAAAATACAACTGTTTACCAAATAAATAAATACCATGCCCCTAAGATTAAGATCTGGTTCTGTGGCTAATGTAAATAGTAATGATTACCAATAATACAAGTTATAAATGGCTGCTAGGAGGTGATTTAGTTAACTGTTGAACTTTTTAATTTTATAAAATAATTAGTAATTTTAGACAAATAAACCTCAGTAGCCGGGCATGGTGGCGCACGCTTGTAATCCCAGTACTTGAGAGGCTGAGACTGGAGGATCCAGGTTCGCAGCCAGCCTCAGCTATGTAGTGAGGTCCTCTGTAACTTCTTGAGACCCTGTTTCAAAATAAAGAATAAAAAATAGGACTGGGGGTGTAGCTCAGAGGTAGAATGCCCCAGGGTTCAATCCCCAGTACCGCAAAAAAAAAAAAAAGAAAGAAAAGAAAAATAAACCTCACAATATTTAAACTTAGTCATGGAAATTTATAAGCAAACACTAAAAATTGAGCAAAGCAATCTTTCACAATTCTTCCTTCAGTAAAACAAAACTAAGATGCCAGCAAACAAAAATACCTAGTAAATAAGTAAGCTGACTAAGCTACTCATTTACTAGTATGCATGTGCAAAATAGAGACTGGGCTAAAGGTCACCTCAAGGTATCATGAAATTTTTATCTAAACCACTGAAATATTTTATCACTTCAATGCTTCTCAGGCTTCAGATCAGAAATATCTGGCAGACTTATTAAAACATAGATTGTTGCTAGGTCTCTCCCCTGGATTTCTGATTAGATAGGTCTGGGGCCAGGTCAAAAGTCCACATGTCCAATCCTCAAGTGATGCCAGCGTTGATAGTCCCTAGACCACACTGCATTATTTTATATTAACTGTATTAAAAGCTATAGTAACTACCTGGAAAACTCTCTGATGTACATTAACAGACATTTTTTTCCCAGTAGTTTTTAAAAATGGCTTTCCTAAAATGGGCATGTTCTCTCATAATAAATGCATACCACAATAAAATTAGTTGTTTAAAAAAAATGGCAAAAGCAGTATATACTATGCAAGAAATAGAACATAAAAAAAAAAAAGAGAGAGAGGTTTAGCTGGCATGGTGTCACATGCCTGTAATCCTGGTACTTGGGAGGCTGAAACAAGAGAATCACAGGTTGAAGGCCAATCTCAGCAATTTAGGGAGAACCTGGGCAACTTAGTGAAACCTTGTTTCAAAATAAAATAGGAGCTGGGCATGGTGGTGCAGGTTTGTAATCCCAGTACTTAGGAGGCTGAGACTTGAAGGATCTGGGTTCGAGGCCAGCCATAGCTATTTAGTGAGGCCCTCTGCAATTTAGTAAGACCCTGTTTCAAAATAAAGAATAAAAAATAGGACTGAGGGTGTAGCTTGGAGGTAGAATGCCCCTGGGTTCAATCCCCAGAACCGCAAAAATAAAATAAAATAGGGCTAGAGGTGCAGCTCAGATGTGGAACACCTCTGGATTCAATCCCCAGTAATACACACACACACACACACACACACACACACACACACACACACACAGATTTTACTTTCTTTTTTTGCTTCCCATTTCCCTTCTGATAAATGAATATGTGCCACAATTATCAGCACGTCAGAAGACAACATTCTACCTGGCCTGAGTCATGTTAACAATCTGATGCACCTAGAACAGAGTAAGAAAGTGTTTATCAGAGCCAGGCACAGTGATGCACACCTATAATCCCAGTACTTGGAAGGCTGAGATAGGAGAATCATAGGTTAAAGACCAGCACACAAAAGCTTTCAAAATAAAAATACAATAGGGTTGGGGGTGCAGCTCAAAGGAAGAACGTTCAGGGGTTCAATCCTCAGTAGTACTATAATAACAACAACAACAATAATAATGTTACCGGGCGTGGCAGGGCACATCTGTAATCCCAGTAATTGAGAGACTAAAACATAAGGATCACAAGTTTGAGACCAGCCCAGCAATTTAGCAAGACTCTCAGCAATTTATCTATACCTTGTTTCAAAATGAAAAATAACATAGAGCTGGGGGTGTGGCATGGAGGTAGAATGCCCCCGGATCCAATCCCCAATACCACACACCTAAAATTTATTTTAATTTAAAAAAATGTTTATCAAATTTGTTTTTTTTTATTTTATAACTTTATAATCAGTTACTAGAAAACTACAGTAAAATCAAAGAAATTAGTCAAGCAATTTAGGTCACTATGATGCATGTATCAACATCAACTTGCTAGCTATTAAGTGATCGATTTTGGCACACACACTGAATAGTCCCAACTCCAACTACAGTAAAACAAAGGCCACAGAACAAAGAGCTATAGAAATACAGAAGAGGTCGGTCCGTACTGTGTACTT
The DNA here is from genome assembly GCA_004027655.1 of Graphiurus murinus. NCBI lineage: Eukaryota > Metazoa > Chordata > Mammalia > Rodentia > Gliridae > Graphiurus > Graphiurus murinus. The sequence goes on from PVLC010014788.1 coordinate 28,951, forward strand.
ATACATGAAACTTACACAATAAGGGCTGTGGATACGGCTCAGTGGTAGAGGACTTGACAAGCATGCACAAGGCCCTGGATTCAATCCCAAGTACCACAAAAACAAACAAACAAACAAAACAAAACAAAAAGCCTTGCACAGTAAGTAATATGCGCATCTTAAATAAACAAGATGTACTATTTTGTCTTACTGAAGAACTCAGGCATACTGCCCATAAGGGAAATGACAATTAAGTAAGAGAATGTGTTTTTGAAAACAATAATGTCAGGAAATACATATCGCAAAGCATTCTGTTCAAGCAGCAATCGTCTTTGAGAGCCCAGTAATGCTGACATTGCCTTAAAATAAAAGACTCTTTGGAAGAACATTTTTAGGACTGCTTTCAGATTTACTATTTAAATTACAAAAGATAACCACCCTTGTTTTGTTTTGTTGTTTGCTTTTTACTTGAAACAACTGTAAGAGTAAATATAAACTGAAAAAGAACGAAAAACTAATTTTCCCTGGTGTAGAAAAACAGACACTCCTTGCTTTTCTTAGAGCATTTTCTTTAAAAAAAAAAACAAACTTGTAAATTCTTTCCCTGCTGCTTTGAAGATGTATGAATCTTTTCAAAAGCTAGAAAGACTGCATATCAGTTTTGCCACCCAGAAATGTTTCCTCGAGGACCTGGGAGCCATCTCTTTGAAATATAAACCTCACCAAAGAGAACATCTGTATCTCCCAGTTTCTGTGAGACCATAGGAGCTTAAATATGGTGCATACCTCGCTTCAAGTTGCAAAACTACCTCCTGTTATAGAGATACAAGTTTATTTTTCCTGTGGACTTAAGCCAACTAGCTACCACTGACGATTGCCCTAATCATTAGCTAAATTTGGGGTGAACTATGTGGGACAGATGGTAATACCAAATACTCTTATTTGAGGACTGGTTATAATTTCTTTAGAACCTGTAGGTTTCATGTGCTTGCCTGTATAACAGGGTGAGAGATTTCTTCATGGTTTTACAGTCCCTTGTGGATTGCCTGTGAGGCACTTCACACTCTGGTTTAGTGCTTAATCAATAATAAAACAATTTTCTTTCTCTTCTACTTTTGTGGGAAGGTTTTCTGAGTTGGTAGGAGATTTTTTATTTAATTTCATTCCTCTAACACAGCATCACCCATGTTGGACATCCACATTGTTCATTCAGAAATCAGAGAACTTAAAAAAGATTTTGAGCAAAAAAACCCTGTTTTTTAGAGAAAAAAAAATTTAAGGTTTTGAGCAATGACACCACTAAAAAAAAAAAAAAACAAACATAGCTTCCCAAGATGAATACTTTCAAAGAGATAAACAAATTTAGAAGAATGCATATTATCATTTTATTAAAAAAATAAATCAGTGCATAGCTCTTCTAGTCCTAGTCAGGAGAACTACTAGACATGTGTTTATTTCCCTTTCCTTCCCCAAAATTCTTTTGAGATGACAAGGAAGACATAAGAGATTAAAATTCACAACAGTGGTGAGAGGTGGGTAAAAGAATGGATGTATTAGCAAACTGAAAGTTCTGATAAACTTTTAGAACACAGAAAGTGGATACCAATGAATAGAGTATAGAGAAAGACTTGACTCAAAAAGTATACAGGAGAAGACTGCAGCAGAGATAAAGCCACTCTTCCCAACATCTGCACACTGAGAACCAGCAGGTACAAAGAAGAATGGATAGCAGGGACAGATAGCAGGGAACTGGCTGAGGGGCATCCTGTGGTAGAGGTCAGCCATACTCACAGCTCCTCCAAACAGTAGCAGTATTTACCCCAAACTCTCATGCGAGAAAAATGAAAGTTATGAGACCACAGGAAACGTTCTTAGTGTAAATACTCGTGTCCCAGAGTAAAAGCCTCCCTTCAACATTTAAGCTTGGGGGTGTGGCATAGTTTAGATCTTGAATATCCACCAAAGGCCGTATGTTGAAGGCTTTGCCCCAGCCTGTGGCACTAATGTGAAGCAGGAGAACCTTTAAAAGGTGGGGCCTAGGGGAAGGAATTTGAGTTGAGGTAGTGCCCTTGGAGGAGATATTGGGACTCCTGCCCCTTCCCCTCTGTGCTTCTTGGTCACCATGAGGTGAGCAGCTGTGCTCCACCACAGGCTCCCAGCCATGGCATGCTGCCTCACCACAGGCACGATAGCAATGGAGCCAAGCAGCTATGGACAAAACCTCTGAAACTGTCAGTCAAAATACATCCTTCCTCCTATTCAGTTGATTACCTCTGGTATTTTGTCACAGCAATGAAAAGCTGTTTAGTTGTTTTTAACATCTACTGAGTTATTAAAAGTTAAGAAAAAGACAGCCCACTTAAAAAAAAAATGTAGACATGCAAACAGATGTTCAATGTCCCTCATAATTAAGGAAAGGAAATGCATATCTTTTTTTTTTTTTTTTTTCGGTTCTGGGGATTGAACCCAGGGGCATTCTACCTCTGAGCTACATCCCCAGCCCTATTTTTTTAGTCTTTATTTTGAAACAAGGTCTCACTAAGTTGCTGAGGGCCTCACTAAGTAGCTGAGGCTGGCCACAAACCTGGATCCTCTGGTCTCAGCCTCCCAAGTACTGGGATTACAAGTGTGTGTCACCACGCCTGGCGGAAATGCATATCTAAACAAAGATTAAATACCTACCAAACTTTAATTAAGCAGAATTCCTGAGCTATGGCAAAATAAATATTTACATACATTGTTGATAAGAATACAAATTGGTACAGCCTCTTGGAGGGTGTCTTAGCAATAGTGCAAACTTTTTAATTTTTTATTAGCTTTTGTGTCACAAATCCACTTTATGGAATTTATCTTGGAGGATGTATGCACATATGTGCAAAAATATATACCAGAAGGCTCATGTAACATTTGTAGTAATAGTAAAAGATAAGAAGTAACCCAAAAGTCCATTGATTTTTAAATAGGTTATGATACAATCATCCAATTGAATACTAGGAAGTCATTAGAAGAATGGTGTGGCTCCATAAATAGTGCTAATATAAAGAGCTTCAGACAAGATTCAAGACAATAATTACAGTGCATATCTATTTCTTTTAGGTATATGTATACATTCTTAAATACATACAGAAATTTTCTGAAAATATATAAGAAATAATTGCTAACAGTGGTTATCTCCCTGGGAAAATGCTGAAGTGGTGTTTGTTAGAACACCATTCACTGTTTACTCTGTGCTAGTTATTTTAATTTGTTAATATGATATTTACTGACCTGAATTACCTATAGTCAGTTACATCGAATTAAACATGCCTCAACAAGATCAAAATCTGAGAAATTCCTATAAATTGAATATATACTAAATTGAATACATACTAAAACCTAATTCTATATTTTGTCATAAATCTATAAAAAAGTTATATAAAAATGAATTACTTCATAAGACAAAATGATTAAATTTTTCCTCTTAAAGCCTATTTCAAAAAAAGTTGATGTGGTTAGGCGTGGTGGTAGCATATGCGTGTAATCCAATAGTTGGGAGGCTGAGACAGGAGGATCATAGGTTTGAGGACAGCCTCAATAAGTAGTGAGACTCTCATCAACCTAGTGAGATCCTATTTCAAAATAAAAATAAAATAGAGCTGCGAGTGTATCTCGGAGGTAGAATGCCTCTGGATTCAATCCTCAGTACCACACACACACACACACACACACACACACACAAAGTCTATGTGAACAATGACATAGATATGTCATTTATCCCAAGAACATTCCATTAAATTTCTCCTGAGTACATTTCTTAAGAGTAATTTTTCTGAGAAGAGTTAGTATATACTGAGTATCAAGTTTAAATTTTCCCTCCAACCCATATGAAAGAAGCAGTAGCATCAGCAGAAATCATGAAAATGGAACTTCTTGGTAATTTTTTTTTTCAGTACTGGGGATTGAACTCAGGGATATGCTACCACTAAGCTACAACCCCAGCCTTTCTTTTTTTTTTTTTTTTTTTTTTGCTGTACTGGGGATTGAACTCAGGGGCATTCTACCTCTGAGCTATATACCCCCAGCCCTATTTTTTATTCTTTATTTTTGAAACAGGGTCTCACTAAGTTGTGGAGTGCCTCACTAGGTAGCTGAGGCTGGCTGAGAACCTGGATCCTCCGGTCTCAACCTCCCAAATGCTGGGATTACAAGCGTGTGCCACCATGCCTGGCACCCCAGCCTTTTTCATTTTTTATTTTGAGACAGGGTCTCACCAAGTTCCTGAGGCTTGCCTTCAGCATTCTTACAGGTCAAAAATCACTACTTCACAAATTATAACAGTTATAGATGACAACAATATGTGTAGAAAAATTAAGCCTCTGTGCTAGACAGAAAATAGTTTTCAAGAGGAGCGGCATCATATTATTCACAATTAGACAATGTGGAATTGAACCCAGGGTATTCTACCATTAAACTACCTCCCTAGCCCTTTTTATTTTTTATTTTGAGACAGGGTTCCACCAAGTTCCTGAAGCTGGCCTCAAACTTGTATGCTAAGCAAGTTGCCATCTATAATTGTTATAATCTGGGAAGTGGTAATTTTTTACCTATAAGAATGTTAAAAAGGCGGGCGTGGTGGCGCATGTTTGTAATCCCAGCATTTGGGAGGCTGAGACCAGAGGATCCAGGTTTGAGGCCAGCCTCAGCTACCTAGTGAGGCCCTCTGCAACTTAGTGAGACCCTGTTTCAAAATAAAGAATAAAAAAATAGGGCTGGGGGTATAGCTCAGAGGTAGAATGCCCCTGAGTTCAATCCCCAGTACCGCAAAACAAAACAAAGAATGTTAAGAGCTGGGCATGGTGGCACACACATGTAATCCCAGCTATTCAGTAGGCTAAAGCAGGAGGATCACAAGTTCAAGGCCAGCCTTAGGAATTTGGTGAGACCCTGTCTCACAATAAAAAATAAAAAGGGCTAGGGATGTAGCTTAATGGTAGAGCACCCCTGGGTTCAACTGCACATTGTCTAATTGTGAATGATAAGATGCTGCTCATCTTGAAAACTACTTTCTATTTAGCACAAAGGTTTAAATTTTCTCCATATACTGTTATCACTTCAATTTTGATAATGTGGTAAAAAAAATTTTTTTGTAAATTTCTGTAATATTTTACCTGCTATCAGCTTTTCTGTATTAGGTAGATGTGTGAATTGTCTTTTGTATTCCTCATTCCTGTCTTTATAGGTTGAACTTGAAATCTGCAACAATAAAAGATTAAATTCCTGCTTAATTATAATTGTAATACTTTAGAAAATAAATTTTAAATGGAATTTAAAATTTCATGCTTTCTGTGCAATATTTTATATATCCTTATATGAATAACCACATAAATAGTTCAAAAAACACCACAAAAAACGGGAGGGGGGAGTGGGGACTACTTCCAGCATGACAAGGAGTTTGGCAAAATCCTCTCTTTCAAAAGAAATATGTCCATGGAAATCTACTGAACTTGGGAAAAGATAGCAGAAGTCTATGACACTCTTTTCTGGGCCTATTCCCATAACCCTTCCTCCTCCAGCAGTTAAGTCAGAGTGACAGCTCTACTAAGGTGGACAGAGGCCACAAAAACTATCAGTTTTGTTGACAGAGTTGATGGAGCTGATTTGCTGTGGAAAGCAGAGGTAAAAGTGAAAACCCTGAATCTATCCAAGCAACTAGGAAGGTGCAGTTCCAATAGCAGCAAGCCGACTGACAGATTAGCAAAGGACTTACAGAGAGAGCTTGCAGGAGAGGCAGCCACAGATGGGCTCAATACACTCTCCACATATTCCTGGCCAAACAGAGGCTTGCACATATGTGTAGTAGACATTAGAGACAACTCAAGCTATGCACACATTCCTGGCTAGAGACAAGATGGTCTCCAGAGAACATAAAAACCAGAATAACTTGAAAATGGCCTGAACTTTGAATAGTTCCCCCATCCACACACTGTAGAAGGCAAGAGCCTCACTGGTTCTATGGATTTGAGCAAACCATTGAGAAATCAATGACATGGGAGGTGGGGCTAGAAATTCACCCTTAAAAATAAAAACCACAAATACTGAGCAGAAATAGTAGTTACCACATACCACAGGACACAGACAAACTTACTCCAGGCATGTCACTAAATGATCAGTGAGTGAGCTTAAGGATAGATTAGTAAAAATTATCAAAATTGAAGGACAGAGGATGAAAAGTTGAAAGAAAATGAGCAGACTCTCAGATGTTTTCAGGACAACATCAACTCCACCCAAATGCAGGTAATAGGGGACCAGAAGGAAAAAGGAAGGGCAGAAAAACATCTGAGGAAGTCATGGTTAAAACTTGTCAACAATTCTTAATGAACCCCAAGTATGAGAAACAGAATCACACTTACATATACAAAAGTGAAACTGTAGCCGGGCGTGGTGGCGCACACTTGTAATCCCAGCATTTGGAAGGCTGAGACAGGAGGATCGGGGTTCACAGCCAGCCTCAGCTGCTTAGTGAGGCCCTCTGCAACTTAGTGAGACCCTGTTGCAAAATAAAGAATAAAAAAATAGGGCTGGGGCTGTAGCTCAGAGGTAGAATGCCCCCAGGTTCCATCCCCAGTACTGCAGGAAAAAAAAAAAAAAAAAAGTGAAACTGTTGAATGGCAAAGGAAAAATCTTTAAAGCAGCAAGAAAAAATAATTCATCACATACAGTTGGAAAGCAGTGTGATTTGCAGGTGACTTGCCATAAACAAGGCAGTCAGCTGATGTGTCTTACTAGAAATACTAAAGGGACACCTGCAGACTTCAAGGAAATGACTCCAGACAGTATCTCAAATTCAGAGGGAGAAGTGCAGAGCACCAGAAGTATAAATACATGGTTATATATAAAACACTATACGAATCTGTTTTCTCATTTCACTCTTAACATCTTTAGAAGACTTAAGGAGCCTATGAAGCAGCAATTAAAACACTGTATTGTAGGGTGTATGAAAGGTAAGGAAATTAGGCTGGAGCAAAGGTTCAATATTTTAACAAAATTAGTAGAAAACTGAAGTGTACTGTGAGAAGTCAGTATGTATAGCATAATCTCTCAAGCAGTCACACACCATCGCTACTGCCTAATTCCAGAGTATACTCATCGTGTCAAAGTAATCCAGACCAGTAAGCAGACATTTTCCACCTTCCCCTCCATCCAGTCCTTATCAATCACTAATCTCTGTGTCTCTACAGATTTGCTTATTCTGGAAACTTCATATAAAATGCGGCCATGCACTACTGTGCCCTTTGTGTCTGTCTCCTGTCAGCATTACGTTTTCAAGGTTCGTCCACGTTACAGCACGAATCGTTACCTCATCCACATTATGGGTGAACAGAATTCCGTTCTATGAATATATCACACTTTGTGCATTCGTCAGCTGTCTAACACTTGGGTTGTTTCTACTTTTTTCTTATTATGAATAATCCTGCTATGAACATTCATGTAAACATTTTTGTGTGAAAATGTCTAAATTTTCTTGAGTCTACACCTAAAAAAAGAATTGCTAGGTCATATGGTAATTTGATATTTAATGTTTTAAGGAACTGCCAAACTATTTTTCAAATTGGCTGCGCCATTTTACATCCTCATCGGCAGTGTATGAGAGTTCCAGTTTCTCCACATCTTCATCAATGCTTAGTGTCTATCCTTTTTATTATAGTCGTCCTAGTGGGTGTGAAATGGCCTCCCATGGTAGTCTGATTTGCATTTACCTAGTAACTATTGATGTAGAGCATCTTTTCATTGTTTTATTGGTCATTTGCATATCTTTGGAGAAAAGTCTTTTCAAACTTGTTCATTTTTAATTAGGTTACTTGTTTTTCTTATTGAGTTTTTTTGTTTTGTTTTGTTTTTTGTGGTACTTGGGATTGAACTCAGGAGCATTCTACCTCCGAGCTACACCCCCAGCCCTATTTTTTATTCTTTATTTTGAAACAGGGTCTCACTAAGTTGCAGAGTGCCTCAGTAGGTAGCTGAGGCTGGCCGTGAACCCGGATCCTCCGGTTTCAGCCTCCCGATTGCTGGGATTACAAGAGTGCGCCACCACGCCTGGCTTCTTATTGAGTTTTAAGAGTTATTTATTCTAGTACAAGTCTCTTAGGAAATACTTAATTTACAGATATATTTTCATGTTCTATGAGTTATCTTAATTTCCTTGAAGCACAACCATTTTTAATCTTAATGAAATCAACATATCTATTTTTTTCTTTTGCCTCTTGAGATACTGATGTCACATCTAAGAGATGTTTTCTCCCAAGAGTTTCATAGTTTTTGCTCTTACATTTAGTTTATGATCCATTTTGAATTAATTTTGCATATGGGATGAAGGAGGGGACGAATTCACTATTTGCATATGTATATAAAAAAATCAAGACATTTTGTAGACAGAGAAGTGCAACAGTATATATCCATTTTTTGGTAAAAGTCTTAGGCAAGCTCTCCTGGGCCCCTTTTGACTAAAGGTCAAAGGGGCATCCAGTAACTAAACCAGGATGCAAAAAGGAATTTTAACTACTATTATCTGCTTCTGTATATTGCTTTGCTGTGCATGGTATGAAAAAGCTATCTTCCACAAGATAGCATCTAAGTAAGATATGTTGTCTGTCCTCAACAAACACCTGGTTTGTGGACCAATGTAATGATTTTATAACCATAAAAACTTGACTTTTCTGTATCCCCCAACTGTAATGACCATATTTTTCATCTCTAGAAGTTACATTTGGTTATTTTCAAATCTGCTTGGCATTTAAGAATTTATACATTTATCATATTTTAATTCCTTCTATTAAATCTTTAATATCATATGACTTTATATCTTTATATGGTAGTTTTATTATCTAAAGTTCTGTAGCCAAAGGGTATAAAACTGGCCTACACCAACATTCCATGTGACAGCATTCAGGCTATTCACCCCAGCTGGCCGGTAAATAAAGCAACCTCTTTAACAGCCTCAGCTGCTTAGGAGGCACTCCACAACTTAGTGAGACCCTGTTTCAAAATAAAGAATAAAAAATAGGGCTGGGGATGTAGCTCAGAGGTAGAATGCCCCTGTGTTCAATACCCAATACCGCAAAAAAAAAAGTGATAGTGGCAACGCAAAATGGTACAGTCACTCCTGAAAATAATGTGGCAGCTCCTTGTTATCATGAGAGAGTGGACTTGTTAGAAAATCAAGTTGAGCCCTGGGGCATGTCAAAGAACTTCATTATTTTCAGGGCTCAACTTGATTTTCTAACAAATCCACTAAGTTGCAGAGGGCCTCTTAAGCAGCTGAGGCTGGCCGAGAACCCGGATCCTCCGGTCTCAACCTCCCAAGTACTGGGGTTACAAGCATGCA
>PVLC010014789.1:0-38414 GCA_004027655.1 Graphiurus murinus
TAACTATGATTTGGATTAAGTTCACAGCTAAACGGTCCTGTGCTGTAAGTTATTACTTTGTTTAACAAAGCAAGGGGAAGGCAAGCATTGCGAGTCTTTCTGAGTTTTAAAATTACTTTTAAAATTCATTCCGTGGAAATTCTTCAATTCGTACTGGGATTATTAGAGATTTTGTTTTTTTATAAACTAGATTTGGGGGAGCTCTGAATTATCCACTCCTCTTACATGGAAAGTAAATTTTGGGACCTGAGCTGAGGAATGCTAATTGCTCCATCATCTGGCCAGGACTTTATTTCAAAGTTAGCCCTGATGGCACACAGCATGTCCATGTGGATAGAGGGTAATTTCGGCAGTGGCCTAGTTTCCTTTAATGCTAAAAAATGGCTTTCTGCTTTTTATACCAGAAACTGCATGTTGGCTAGAAACTTGTTGTTTCAAGTAAATCTGTGCGTTGAATTAACTGGGAGTGAGAGGGTACGGAGGTGATGGGGGTAGGGAGAAATTGGCCAATGCAAACATTTTTCAACTTGCTTCTATATAATTTTTAAAAACTTCTCTGGTTTATGAAGATTCAGCTGGTCTGAATTATTGGGTCATAATTGGGATGGCTGCTGGATAGGTTTTGTGCTAGAAATTATAGTAACAAGATACTTGAAGCTAGCAATCAAGATCTTAAGGAGAAAGGCTACTCTTGATTTCTCAGGAACTAAGGATTAAAAAAAAAAAAATTGGCTCTGGATCACAGGTAAGGGCCAGCAGGGAAAACATCAAAAATCTGCCTTCCAGTCCATCCAGAAGACTCTCCCTCCATCTGCTCAAAAGATGCAGTGAAGAACAGCAAGAGAAGCATTTGTAGCTCCTTTTCAAGCGGAATAATGACTGTGACAAGTGAGTGTTTGTACAAAACAAGTTCTTTACATCTGTAATAACTATAATAATAATTTAAAAACTCCACATGATGATGATGATGATGATGATAATGATACCCCCCATTTTGGAGATGAGAAAACTCAGATTTCCAATATCCCATAGTGAATGACAGAAAGCATATGTGAACAGGAACTGTCTGAATCCAAACCTAGATCTACATTCGGTAAGTCACCTTGGGTGACAACTCTGATTTCCCTTGGTGGTGTCTAGCTAATGCTGTATTCAAAAGAATCCTATGCTTCAGACTCAGCAGGAAAGAGATCTAGGATGGATTAGTGATGTCTGCCTTGAGTGTAGGCAAGGGAAGGAGCGATATGCTGCCATCTGGCTTGTCATTTCTACTTATGCTGCCTTCCTCATTCAGATAACTACAACTTTCACTAAACTAATCCAGGAAAAGGCCTTGGCTGAAGGTCTGCAACGTAAATACTGTAAGAGCAGCGTCTCTAAGCAAACTCATAACGGGAAGATGGGACAAAGTTTAGAGAAACTATTTAAGGGACTAGAAATGACTTTACTAGGAACTTGCAAGACTCTCGTTACAAATTTATCTTACAGTTGCTTGGCTCAGAAAGTCCCTACTGTTCACCCCCTTTTCCTTAGTAGCACGTGGTCTCAGAAGAGCCAGGGAACAATATAATGGAGACCTTCGATATCTATGCCAGAGGGTTTTAAGAAGATTATAACAGCCAAGCTCCTTGTTTTCAGTGAATAGATGAACATGAAGCTGCCCTACTTCAATGAGGCCGAGCCTGGCCACTCAGCCTTCCCGTCATTCTCCAAGAAACCCTTAGGACATCTCAGCAAGCCGGGCGTGGTGGTACATGCCTGTAATCCCTACTTGGGAGGCTGAGATAGAATTGCAGGTTCGAGGACAGCCTCATCAGCCTAGGAGACCCTATTTCTAATTCCAAACAAAAAAAATTAAAGGACTTGGAGTGTACCTTGGAGGTAGAATGCTCCTGAGTTCAATCTCCAGTACTGAAGGAAGGAAGGGAGGGGGTGAGAGAGAGAGAGAAGGAGAAAGGAAGGAAATAAAGAGAGAAGAAGAAAATCTCAGCAAACTCCTAGAGTTTTTAAACCACATGTTTAATTCCCCTACTATTTTAAATTGAAATTGAAGGCTCAGAAAGTGAAATTTTCAAAATAGAACTTCCTTGAAATTTCTCATCTGAATAGTAATTTTTTTTGGTTATTTAGATGTGTAATATTTGACTACAGTTATTCTTGAAAGTGTTGTTATTTACAAACACTCAAAAAGGTATCTTTCAAGCCGGGCGTGGTGGCACACGCTTGTAATCCCAGCATTCGGGAGGCTGAGACCGGAGGATCCGGGTTCGCGGCCAGCCTCAGCTACCTAGTGAGGCACTCTGCAACTTAGTGAGACTTGGTTTCAAAATAAAGAATAAAAAATAGGGCTAGGGGTATAGCTCGGAGGTAGAATGCCCCTGAGTTCAATCTCCAGTACCTCAAAAAAAAAAAAAAAAAAGGTATCTTTCACTCAGACCCTGTGTACCTCTGACCTCGAGTACTGTTGCCTAGCTCTCTCTACTCCATTTCGTTCTACGTGGTCGGCACTGTCTCCCAGACCTCGGCACCGCTGTCCTCCTCCTGTCCCTTCATCACACACAGCTCCCATGGGAAGGGACACATAAAGACCGGTCTCAGGGTCTGCCTCACACATAAAGACCGGTCTCACCTCTTGGACACTGTGCTGGGATTACATTAGAATCTGACGCCCTTGCATGAACGTGGTTAGAACTGCATAAAAACGGGATTTCAAAACAAGATGTTTTATTATTTTCATTTCCATTCAGTAGGTAGCTTCTTATTTATGAATTGTATATGATATTAAAATATCATTAGTAATTCACTTTAGTTTTGATTCTGCCTGTAGATTTCATTTTGAAGAATGTGATTTTAAGCTCGTCCAGTGAAATTGGAAATTAAAGTAAGAGCCCTTTATGCCACTGTTTAAGATCTGTGAAATAGCTGGGTGTGGTGGTGCATTCCTGTAATTCTAGCCCCTCAGGAGGCTGAGGCAGGAGAATCACAAGTTCAAGGCCAGCCTGGACAATCTAATAAAACTCTGTCTCAAAGTAAAAAATAAAAAGGGCTGGTTTGTGGCTTGGTGGCAGAGCACTTACCTAGCATGCATGAAACCCTGGGTTCAATCCACAGTAGTATAATACAAACAAAAATCCCACATGAAATAAAACAAGCTAAGCCAGGTGTGTGTGGTGGTGCATGCCTGTAATTGGGAGGCTGAGACAGGAAGATCGCAGGTTCAAGACCAGTCTCAGTAATTTAGTGAGATTTTCAGTAACCTAGTGAGACCATGTTTCAAAATAAAAATAAAAAGTGGTGTGGTGTAGCTTGGAGGTAGAATACCCCTGGGTTCAATCCCTGGTAACACACACACACACACACACACACACACACACACACACAAGTTAGATCCAGCTTTTTTCAGTCATCCAGTCTCTGACAAATGTCAAAAAGTAAATGGTAAAGGCCACCAAATATTGACTGGTTTTTTTTTCTTTTCTTTTTTTTTTTTTTTTCTCTTTTCCCCCTGCTAGAAATCTAAAACCCAGGGAAGTTATCAGTTATGCTACTGACATCGTCTTGGTACCATTTGTTTATTTGTTAAAGCAAATACATTGGTGACTAGATTAAACACCTTTTCCCACTGTCCCATGTCACTAAGTGTTGAAAGGAAAGCAAAACTTTAAATTAAACAATCTGCCTTTTCCCAGTTGACACAAGAATAAATCATGTCAGAGGCTCATATTCCCCAACCCCTGGTTTCTTGACCTGGATACTAATTTAGCAGATTATTAAGGTTACAGTACTAAAATAGCATTCCTTAAAAAAGACCATGTTTGCACTTAGTTAGAGGTCACAGCTTTACAATGGCCTTGTCCACCAGATGACTCCTCATATTTGTTTGAAAGGAGCAGGCCTCCTCTTCTCCAACATAAACAACCGAGCACAGCCTGCAGCTTCCTTTCCCAGGTCCAGTACGTGCCTGGCCAGCCTCCCTGTGGTCAGCGTGGCATTCCACACAAGTGACAAGACAGCTGGATTACTAACTAAGCTCCAAAATGCTGCAGGATCAAAGGCAGCCTCACCGCCAGGCAGGCGAGAGGGATTGCTTTGGGCCAGACTGGACAGTTGAGCTCTCTGGTCCATGAGGGAAAAAAAAGGAGGAAGAGGAGGAGGAGGAGAAGGAAGAGGAGGAGAGAAGAAGAGGAGAAGGAGAAAGAAGAGGAGAAGAAGAAGAAGAAGAAGAAGAAGAAGAAGAAGAAGAAGAAGAAGAGAGGAGAAGGAGAGGAAGAGGGGGAAAAGGAGAAAGAGAAGAAGAGGAGGACAGCTTCTCCCCTCCTCCTTTTTTTTTTTTTCTTCAAGAGACAAATGGAAAAAATATGTCATGGTTCAGAGCAGGGGGTCTGGTGTTAGACAAACCAAGGCTTAATCTTAGCTCTGCCTTCTACCAGAGTATAACCTTGCAGACTTATTTAACCTCCCTAAGTCTCAGTATCCACAAATATAAAAATGAGCTAATAATAGTACTTACCTTTGAGAATTATCATGGAGAGTAAATAAGTCGGTGCTTCTAACATGCTCCACAGAGTGACTGACCATCTAAGAATGAGCATTCCACGAAATCAGCCGGTGACACTGATTTAGAAATGCTCCAGGTTCACCTGACCTAGAAACACCCATGGTGCTTGTCTGGAGACTTCCTATCCTTTAAGACAGCAGCTGATGCCCGCACAGACACTTGGGTCCCGGTGGGTAAGCCATCCTGATCACACTGTGGTCCCGGGAGGCTGGGTGTGAAATCAACCTAGGGCAACACTAGCGATGGTCTTCATTCCATGCCTCTGAGTAGGTTGACAGCCTAACTCCCAAACTGAATATTTATAATGTTCCCTTTATCAGAATAAAAGGGGCTCCAAATTGGAACAAACCTTATTTGCAAATTAAAAGTCTCATCTTCAGTCTGACCCAAAGCATCTTTATTGTATGGATTGTCTATTCTGATATTCTGACAACTCGATGAAGTTCCTTAAAATATAATGAATACATTTATATATCGTGTTATCAGTAGGAGCAATAAATTAGATTTACTAGGTATAATTTTGTGTGCTAAAGCGGGTACTGTGCATGTACCATCTTGTTTGATCTTCACATTCTTCTAGGAGGCAGCTTCTATTGCTTTGTGCTGGTCACCAGTGAGGGAAATGAGGCTTAATGGATTTAAGTAACAAGAACAGAGTGCTTATTCCTTAAGTGGAATTGTGCTGACTTTAGAGCCCAAGATTTTTCTCTCTGTATTCTACTGTCTGTCTCCATAGGGCCCAGGAGTAAGGAAGTGGACGTTCACTCAGAACCTGGGCTACAAAGGGATCACATTCTTTCAAGTAAAAAAAATCTGAACTGTGTATAAAATAGCATAAAGAGATTCTACCATCCTCTGTTTTAAAGTGACTCTTAAGCGTGCATTTCCTTACTGCATCTAAGTTTTATTATGGGGAATCAATAAATCAACCTGAGATTTTTCATCCATCATCTGACTGTCAACTGTTTATCTCTGAGGCTCTAACACAGACATCTTCTTAATCCTCAAATAGTAATATCAGTACTGCTCATTCACCTTCCCCCACAGCCTGTAACATTAGCTGATGGTAGAAGAGCAAAGTGCCAAGTGGGGTAAGCCCCGGTTTGATGGGGTTCATCCTTTCTGAACATCCCAAAATGGGCTTTCAGGCTAACTCAAGTCAAGCCACAGGCTTTAGCCTGACTTAATTTATGACACAGAAGCACAGCAGGTGAGCTCAGTGTTTGCAAGGACTTTGCCCTCTCATCGAGCTGCAGTTAGATAACTCACCCCAACAAACTTCCTAAGAAATTCCCGAGAGGCTTGGATATCCGGGTTGGAGAGTTCGATGAAATTTCCCATCATGCCTTCTTCTGTGGCTGGTACTTCTTGGTAGAAAAGTTTAGCCCTGGCGTAGAATTGCATCTCACCATTGACGACTTGGCTTGTTAAGGCATACAATTTGACTGCAAATGAAATATTATGAATGGTTATTACTATTTATATCATAGAACAGTTTCAGTCTTACAAATATTGAATTTCCTCTTGAAAGCCTATGATTTTGTGCTATGCAAGAAAGGGCTCTGGGGTGAAGCCCAATCTGGGTTTGAACTCTGGCCCAGTGACTTAGATGCTATGTAACACAGAGAAAATCTCCCAAAAACCAAGTGATCTTCTGTAATCTTGTCTATAAATCACTGCTATATGGAATTATCATAACTGAATAACTCTATAGTTTAATAAACATGGTTACCACTTTAGTTTTTAAGTTTGACAGTGATTGCTACAATATAATAAAATATCATCAGTTTCATGGTTTTTTCCTCCAAACTTCAAACATTTTATGATAATCTTCTTATGAATCCTTCCTTCTAATTATGAAGTATGGGTAGCCACATTTCATTTCTTTGTAAAGCAACACATATCTCAATATGTCTTTGTACCAAAATTCCAGAAATGCACTTGAACTCTATCTTCTGAAAATAAAATAATAAAAAGAGAAAGAATATTTACTGAGCAGCTGTTCTGTACCACGAGTGTGTAAGACACATTCACATATGCTGTCACTTTGTTATTTCAAAACACACATGAGGTATTATTTTAAGACATGTATTTTTTAGAAAGACATGTGTTTCAACTTCTGAGTGGTGAATGAGAGTGTATTTAGGCATCTTTTGTAAACCAAAATTCATCTATGCAGATATAAAACATTTTCATTAGAAAATATTCAAGAGGAAATGATCGAAAGTAGATGAAGGAAGAAATTCGGTTCAAGATTGTAGGCTAAATAAATGCATTTATCTCCCTACCTCCCATATTCCCTGAGAATTTTTAAACCCCAAATATTGAAGAAAATGAGAGGGAATCACTGATGAATTCATGATTTTCCATAAGTTTCTGGAAGACAAAAAGCAGATAGAACAAAGATAAATAATTTGCAGATCCGGACAGGTGCAAGAGGAAATTGCATTCCAGACTTAGAGCCAGTAAAAGGCAAGCGTAAGGATGAGAATGGAAGCTGAGAAAATAAAAGAGTTAATCAAAAGCTTGTCTACAGAACAACCAGGTGAGGTGACAAGGGCATTCCCAGGGAGGCAGCTCAACTGTAATCACAGTGGGAAAAAAATATATTTCTCTTCTCTGAAAATAAACAGGTAAGCAAAGAGCTTGGGGACAACTACCCATTAGCATTGGGATCCCAGAAGTCTGTTCATGTTGGCATATAGAAGACTGCATGCCTCATGTGCTCACTCTCTTCAGAGTTTGATAAGTTCTACCTGTGCATAAAGAGCTTCTTGTTACCTTTTCTACTGATGGGACAGGGACATAACAGAGGAAACTTTATCCATTACTTAGAGTCATTTACCTTGTCATTTTTTTCCTAAATGTGGATAAACAATGATCTCCAAACTTAAAAGAGTAAAATAGCACCCTGAAAGAAAAAGATTGAGATAAATGATCAGAATTGACCCCCCAAAGAAATAGAAATAATTCAGAAAATGGATGAGAATTTAAAACAAAGCAAAACAAAAACTCATATATCCTTCAAGAGATAATAAGAACTGGTGCATTCATAAAGCAAAAATAAGATGCAAAGATAACAAAGAATTCTTAGAAATCAAAGTTTTGATCACCAAAAACTTTGGAATATGTAATTGAATAAATTTCCAGGATATAAAACAAAAGGATGGATATGGAAAACAGAAATAAAAAGATTAGAACTATAAAGATTTAATACAGGAGGCCCAATATCGAGCTAATTAGTATTACAAAAAACGAATAATATAGACGAAAGAAAACTATTAAGAAATACTAGAAGAGATTTTTTCCACAACCAAAAGAGATTGTAAGATCCAATAAATGTTGGGCAGCATGGGGTTTTTTTAAAGCAACATTTACACATATCCTCATGAAATTTCAAAACAGAAAAAAGAAAAAGATCCTAAAGTCATTTTGAGGGGGAAAGTGGTTGACCTTCAAATATTGCTGCTAGATTTAACAAATAAAAATATAGGACTCACAGTTATATTTGAATTTTAGATAAACAATGAATAATTTATTAGTATAAATGTGCCTGGAATATTACATATTACACAGGACATAGTTATACTGGAAAAATACATGTTGTTTTTTTGAAATTCAAATTTAACTGGCATATCGTATATATTATTTATAAATCTTATATTCAAAAGACTGAAATAAGGCTTATGTCCACAAATCTCATAAGAAATACTGGATAATAGTAACATGATGCCATCAATACTTGAAAAAAATAATTTTGAAACTAAATGAATACCCAGTTAAACTATCAAAGAATATTTACCTCCCATTGATTCACTCTTCAGAAGTTTCTTGAAACTATATTCCATGCCAGTGAGAGTTAAAATCAAGAGAAGATGCATGATGAAAGATGATATAATTAGCCAAGAATCCAATGAAAAGATATCCCCAAATGACAGCTATTTATCAGATCTGGAAAGAAATCAGTTTATATTACAAGAGAAAACATAGGCTAGATTCCAAGCAATAGAAAAAGTAACCAAGAAGCAAGAAGACATTAGTATTATTCTAAGAAAGGCATGTTTTTAATCTCAATCATCAAAAATAAAATACTATCGAAAGCTCTAGGCAAAATATGCAATGGTTCAAAAACATTATGATCATGTTATGAAGCAACCCAAAATATAGCAGAATTTTGAGTAGAGGGAATCAAAGAAAAAAATCTACTTAACCTTAACTAAGGATTTTTTTTAGATAATACCAATAGTATGACATTTAACTAGTGTACACTTGCCTCTAAATTGAACAATTGCAGCCGGGTGTGGTGGCGCTCGCTTGTAATCCCAGCATTCGGGAGGCTGAGACCGGAGGATCCAGGTTCGCGGCCAGCCTCAGCTACCTAGTGAGGCACTCTGCAACTCAGTGAGACTCTGTTTCAAAATAAAGAATAAAAAATAGGGCTGGGGGTGTAGCTCGGAGGTAGAATGCCCCTGAGTTCAATCCCCAGTACCGCAAAAAAAAAAAAATAAATAAATAAATTGAACAATTGCACATTTTGATTTTTTTTTAATTTAAAAATCCAACAAATACCACTTATATTACTATGACTATGTCCCATTTATGGCGTTACAGCATTTTCCAACTTGAAGTCAGTGGAGCCAATGTTTGAAACCTGAATTATCATGAATTTTCTGAAAGGATTTCAAGAATTAGTTTCCATGTACATCATTTTCTGGAGACTAGCTTTATTATTTACTATATTCCCCCATACATACTAACTATTATGCATAAAATGTTATTTTAAGTGTATAAATCTTTAAAATGTTTTAATAAATACATAGATTCTTTTAGCTACTTTATGCACCAATTAGCTATTTATTGAGGAAAATACATCAAAAGTAGAGGCCTCATGTTCAAAACCGCAGGGAACCACTGACCTGTACCAATACCTCTTCCCTAGCATTCAGTAAAGTGCTGTGTAAATAGCAGGTGGCTTAATAAGTGCTTATAAATTCAACAGAGACAACAAAAATCACGCACCACCAGCCCAATAATATGTCTTTTCGAAACTCTTCTGGATTTCTCATAAGATCAGACTAGAAAACTACAGCTCACAAAGTCTTCCCAGGGTTGAATTCTGCTCTCCGAGCACTAGCATGCCACAACCCAGGGCTCTCGTTGATCCAACCAAAGCAGCAAAGCAGCCACACTCCCCATCACCGGCCTAGGTCAACTCGTTGGTGCAGTCTATTAAAATCCTTAAATCTGGAAACAGGAATGGCCCATTATGCCAGCAACATTTAGACCACAAAGTGAACGCCACGCTCAGCGGGTCTCAGCGTTGATAGGTGGGCTTTTATGGTTATGGACTTGAGTTCTCATGTTCACCTAATTGACAGGTGCATTTCACTAAGAAAGCTGTATGAAGTATCAGGGTCAGTCCGAGGCGCTCTCCTCCCGATAGCTCCTGGAATGGTGCATGCTGACTTTGATAAGGCAGTCAGTCACCAGCTCATGCCTTTTAACTCCAGAAATACATGTAGTGTTGTGTTCTCATAGAACCAAAATGTCTCTGGGAAGTTCGGAATGGTATAAGAGAAACTAGACACTGTATTCGTTTTTGATAAAATACAATATTATTTCTTCACCCACATTATGAGCTGAACTCCCAAAGACAAAAAGAAAAATTAAGTGCAAGTTCTGAAAGAGGAAAAAGATTTTTTGAGCTTTCTAGGAAAGATGAATATCCAAGAGTCAATTCACCCATAATTTGTTCATTACACACCAATACAACCGTAAGGAAGCAAGAAACATGAAACCCAATCCCTCCATCACGGCGACCGCAAACAAGCAAGGGCAGTTAAGTCATGCATCACTGCATCCCTGCCCAGTGAATGGTACCCGCGACAGTTGTCTTGGGAGGTCAGCAGATAGCTGCAAGTAGAAGCAATCGGGGAAAGATTCCAAAAAGATCTCAGCCATGAAGGATTTTCTGTTGTTGTTTGCAAAAACTTAGTGGGAAAGGAATTTCACGTGGTATGGATCACCTGGGTAAAATGCAGAATTTTCAAATGTCCCCATTGAGAAAGTCTTTTGCAGGTAACTGAGGACTTTTGCTGCTCAAACTCTCAGCCTCTGATTCTAAGATGCAAAGAAATGGGGTTTTCTTTGAGACAATGTTCTTGATGACTTTTATGTCGTTTGACATAAATATTTTGAGAAACGCAGAATAATAACTCAAAATATTAATATCGGCTTCAGAGGAGATATTGACCCTGTATCAGAGCTAGATCCAAAAAGTTAAGGCAATATCATTCAGGTTGCCAATAAAATGGAGACTTTCTGACAAATCATTGCTAAGTATCTTCTTTCCTTTTTTCTTTCTTAAAAATGAATTGATATAGCCATTTGTTCTTTTTATTCTAAACTTAGGCTGTTTGTCAATTGAAAATTAATCTGAGTATTATATATATGGGCTAATTTTATACAATAAATTTGAAATTGCCTTACATTTTTAGGTCTATCTTTGATACTGGGATATTTTGTCCCCTGGTGGGCTTTAGGTTTGTGCTCTGCATTTCTAAAACACTGCACTGCCTATCTTGAAAGTTTTAAGGGACTCCTTCCTTTTCGACGGAGGGCTGGCTCGGTGTGTCCTAGCTTCTTTTCAGGCTTGCTCGTGGATGAGGTAATCACAGGTGAGCAGGGACAGTCCATTTTCCCCAAGAGAGCCAGGAATCCACTCCCTCTCCCCCACACCCCCCCACCCTCCACCAGTCACCTAGCATCTTCCTAACTCTCCACTCCTTCTCGAACATTCTTCCTGAGCTGCCATCAATTTTGAGAAGAACAGAAGGCAGGCGGAGACACTGGAGACAGACTTTTCCCAGCGAGATTTTCTAGAGTAAAAGGAGAAGATGAGGCAGTAGCCTCTGGGCCTCCTCTGTACCCCGGAGGAATCCTGTAGTGGTCTCTGTGGCTGTCTTCCCATGTCCTCTCTCGGCTGCTCACCACCACAAGGTCTTTGGCAAATTACTAAACTCCTCCACATGTCAGTTCCTCAAATATGAGATGGGGAAAATAAGCAACACACCTATTGGGGTGTTGTGAAGGTGGCTGGAGATGACAGATGTGGACCACTGGAGACACCGATGGCTCCTTTCCTTTTTTTTTTCTGAGAATCTTTTATAACCAAGGGCTGCAGCTTCCATTAGAGACTTTCAGCACGTCCGTCCTTGCTGTTCCCAGAATCTCTGAAGCTAGCCAGGCCCATGTCTGCAAATTAATCCGTGACTGAGTGCGGCCACACAGTATGGCCGGCGGAGGGAGGCAGGAAGGAAAAACAGGAATCAAAGAGCCTGGTGAGCCACAGTGCTTTCCGTAATTACTCCTAAACAACAAACTCTCTGTGCAGACTCTCCAGGAGGGGTTCCCCAACCTGTATGAAAGAGGGGCTTTATTTTCATTTCTATAAAGTCTTGAAATCATCAAGAGCAGGGGAAGCCGACTCTAAAACACCTCCACAGAACCAGGGAGGGAGCATCCTCTGCGGGCTCAGTTTTATTTCCAACCTGAAAAGCATAATATCTCCTGCCGCCTGCAAGCCCTCGCGTACAGAATCAAGTTTATTGTCTGTGGTAATGTCTGTTCTAGAAAATGCTCCGTGTTGGCTTTGAAAGAGACCTGGCTCAGAGGAAGGAGAGAACGAAACTCGGGCTTACTGAAGAGTGATTACTTCCACACATAAACTGCATTTGAGCCTTCGCACAGCCCTCTACAGATTTGAGAAAATAATGCTCATAGACTTTAGGAACCAATAAGGGTCACTTCTCTAGTAATAACAACGCAAGGATATGAACTTGGGTAACTTACAGTTAATTATTAGTAAGAGGCTGTTTAATTTATTTAACAAGTATTTACTTATTTTGGTGCTAGAGATTGAACCCAGGGCATTCTACCTCGGAGTCACACCCCCAGCCCTTTTATTTTGAAACAGGGTCTCACTGAGTTGCTGAAGTTGGCCTCAAACCTGAGGTCCTCCTGTGTCAGCCTCCCAAGCATTGGGATTACAGGAGTGCACCCCAGCACCAGACTTAACCGATACTTACTGAGTTCTACCTCTGTGCTAGGAACCATGGCAAATTCTAAATATATAGATGTAGAAGAAGGAAAAATAGATGAGTGTCTACCGTCATTAGAACTAGAGTCCAACAGGGGAACTAATACATAAAATGCATTTCATAAATATAACTTCCTGGGACAAAAGCCAAGGATTGGGTTAATTAGATTAAGGAAGTCTTCTAATTGGATATAAGATACACTGGCCAATAGGACTTAAATACTGATTCTTTTCTGAACATTCAGCTTCTGTCATGAGAATAAAAAGCTGCAAAACAAAAAGCCAGAGAGAGAGAGAGAGAGAGAGAGAGAGAGAGAGAGAATGACTTGCCTTTCCTGAACTCCTAATTCAAAGCTTTTGAGGATAAGTTAAAAAAAAAAAAAAGTATTTGCAGATTTGCCTCCATTACCAGATTGTAAAATCCTGCAGAAAAGAGGCCACTTCTTATTAATGTTTGAACCTTCTCCGGTGCATGGAGCTTTGTACAATAAGAAGAATTTCATCAGCATGTTTTGCATTGAATCAGCCTAAATCGATGAAAAAGAAGTGTCTGATGTTTCTGTCTCTAAAAAGCAGTGTTACTCCCTTATGGCAGAAACACTTAATCACCAAATACAGGAATTCTCCCTGCAGTTCTTGGCAAGGCGCTGTAAACAGATATAATGTATGTCCTGTTAGGCCAAAGTGCTTGAGGACCGTAGGCAAGTCTTCAGCTGCTCTTTCCCTTGCCCTAGGAATTAGCGATGTTGAAACTGATGAGGCTCCAGCCTCCTGCATCCCTGGATGCCTGTGTGGAACACAGCTGCCCCCGCCATGGTGGCGCATGCTGAGAATGATGTCACAAGAGTAGATGTGTGTGTTCAGCCATTGAGCTGTCAGAATTTGTTAGTGCAGCAGAGTCTGGAGCATACTGACCAATATAGCCCTCAATGTCTATCATCAAAGAGAGATTGTGGATGGGACTAGTTCAGTGACTCTCAAGGGAAAAACGAATGCCCAGGCTGAATTTTTATTTCAGAGTAGAGACAATAAGCCCTGCTCATTTATGGAAAAGTGCAACAAGGTAAGATGAAATCAGCTTTGGCACGAAACAGACTAATGGCACTCAAACTGTTCGTGGAACCCTAACTACTCTAGAAGGGCCACAGGAGCCACTGGTGAGAACAGACCAGGAAAAGAACCCTGCCTCTAATCCTAGGGAGAGAAGTTTCACTCTTCCCTTTGTTTTACCTGGAGCTTAATATTTTGTCAAAATAATAATGATTTTTAAACAACTAGAAATTATTGACAAACCACCGGCACATTCACAAGGAGAAGAAGAGATAAAATTAAAATCACTATAAAATCAAAATTATTATACTGGGTTAAAAAAAAAAAAGGATTGGAACCAAATGTAAATTTTAGTTTACTTGTGCCAAATTTTCATCTGATTTTCGGAAGCGATTGCTTTCTTCTTAACTCATCTTCAGCTACTCTCAGAGATGAGTTCTTTTACTCTCTAGTAATTATTTTGGCTTTGGCAGTCACCTGCCCCTCAATGAGTGTCTTCCAGTTGTTGTAACTGGTAGGTTCCCCCGTCTGAGGCAACAAAGGCTTCCAATGCTCAGAGTGAGGTATAGTTCAAAGAACGTCTCCAGAAAAACAACGTTTTGCCAGAGTGACTAGGACGCCCTCGCCTTCCAAACAAACTGCTCTAGTTTTTCTACTTGGTTATGGGTGCAATGTATTATTTGTCCTAAGAGAATTATTTGTGCGCAGTGTGATCTACCAGAAAGAATCCTGGATTCCTGTTCTTGCTTTGGCATTACTCTCTCTCTTTTTTTTCTTTTTTTCTTTCTTTTTTTTTTTTTTTTTTTTTTTTTTTTTTTTTTTTTTTTTTCGGTACTGGGGATTGAACTCAGGGGCATTCTACCTCTGAGCTATACCCCTAGTCCTATTTTTTATTCTTTATTTTTGAAACCGAGTCTCACTAAGTTGCGGAGTGCCTCACTAGGTAGCTGAGGCTGGCCGCGAACCCGGATCCTACGGTCTCAGCCTCCCGAATGCTGGGATTACAAGCGTGCGCCACCACACCCGGCTCTGGCATTACTCTCTCTTGACTCAGTATCATCATCTCTGAATTTTCTTTCCCCTAGTTGAAAAAAATAAAATGGGAGAGGGGAAGGGAGAAAGTTAAAGGAAAAAGATAGAGATGCTGGCCCTACCTCTCCTCTTATAGAGCTGTGCGGATCCAATGAAGTCATAGATGAGAAAATGTTTTTTATGAGAAAGCTGTGAAAATATGAGATGAAGGCGTTGATGTCTAGAATTGAAGGTCCCTCCAAAATGGATTTAGAGAAGGAGACTTTGGTGAACTAGTAAGCCAGCTTCTTGTGTGCAATTCTACGAAGAATTCAGTAGCCCCTTCTGCAGCTGGCCACATCCGGTACACAAAGGGGCTTTCAGACAATCTTAAGAAAACAGACTGGTGCGGAGACACAGTGCTCCTGCTTTCCCCAGGAAAAAATATAAACCAAGGAAAGGGGGGGGGGGATTTCAACCTTTAATTGTAACCTGTTTCCTCTTTGGTACAGTTTAGTGTGCCTTGAAGCAACTACTTACTTGCACAGAGACAGAGAAAAGCAGTGTGTACGAACCATGTAAAGTCTTGATTACTCTGTTGTCAAATTCCCTGAAAACTAGAGGAAATCATGAAAACGGAGACCAACTCCTGCCCCGTTGTTTTTTTGTTTTTTTGCTTTTCCTGAATATTCAAAGACCAAACTAAAATCTTCTCAGATTATAATTGTGACTCAGGTAGGTGAGAGAGAGGATCACACACACACACACACACACACACACACACACACACACACACACACACAGCACATTTTGATCCATTATCGTTTAGTTTTTCTTTTACTGTATTTATGATTGCATTAATCTTCTCATCCCCTCAGCTTTGAGCTACCTCATTTTCCCAACTCTAAATTTTTGGCAAATATTAAAAGTATTCTTTAAAACTCAAGAAATGAGTTTCTGTTTCCAACCCCAGCCCTCCGGCAGCACACGCCTAGAGAAGCAAATCAGCGCGGATGGAAATCCCAAAATAGAGCCCTGCCTTGCCCAGCAGCACTGGATCTTTGAGTCTCCCTACAAGAATGCCATTGAAAGCCCTTCTGCCCACTGACGCTGGCTGTGCGTGCATGCATTCTTTTTCTCTGAAATGAATTCTCTTCCCAGCATCTCTTCCTGGCGACTCATGACCCCCTCCCGCTCTTCTCTTCCCTTTCCTCCCAGCTCCGACTCACTTACCCAGGGGGATTTTCTCCAGCAGGTAGAGGTAGCTCTGGAAGAAGTCGTTGCGAATGGCTTTGTGGAGGATAAAGGACATACTGTGTCGGCAGAGGTCATTGTCGGTCTTCTGCCAGCGAGATCTGAAAGCCAAGTGAGCTCCCAGGTGGGCCATGGCAAAGGGGAATGAGAATTACTTCTGCAGAGAAAGGAAGCCTGTCTGACTGTTTCTTTGAATTAGCCTTCTCTTCCTCCAAGAACCTGAGACTGTCATTTTAAACCAGTCCCCTGGCCATCTATATCAGGACAGGCTGTCATGGGGCCCGGGGGGAGGGAGAGACGGGCTGCAGACATGGGGAGGTCAGACTCTTGGCACATTTCCCTGTCTGATTGCTTAGGCGACACCACACCAAGCCAGCAGGTGCTAAGTAAAGATGAAAACAGCCCGGGTGAGATCCTGAGATCCTGCTTCGTCCAGGAACAAGCACGCCTCCCTCCCCTAGCAGCCAGCATCAAACAGGCTCCAGCACAGCCTGCTAACACCCTGAATATTTGCTTTAATTTGATTCCTCAACTGGAATCGCCTAATTTCCATTTCAAAGGGCTGTGAGTATTCTGCGGGCGATCCCGGTCCCTGATCTCCATCAACCCCTCTTGGAACAGTAAATCCTTAGGTTACAAGGACCCTTCAAAGTCATCCCGAACACTTCTGTTCCTTTCATCAGGACAGTTCTGCTCAAACCATTTCCTAGAGATGGATACGTGTTTCCTACTTCTGAGGATCGCCCAGAGACACAATTATTTGCAAGCCCGTTTTGATGTTAAATGTCCTTCCCCACCATCCAGCTCTTGTCTTTAGCTTGCTCTGAACAATGCCTATTCTTCTGCCTGTTCATGAAAGACTGTTTCTTCTTGTCTCCCTGTTAGGGGTGGGATTTTCCTCCTTAGTGTATTTGTTTTCTGTGGTCAGTATCTTCTGGTTGTCCCTCCAGACCTGGTCTCCATGGTTTCCATCTATCTGTGTGCCCCAGGACACCCACCTAGGTTGACTGCTTTGGTGGACTCCGTTACTCTCTGGCTTCTAGATGTGTTCAGCCAATGGATAGCTCCAGTGAGAGACAGAACAGGAGTGAAGTCAACCTGTTGGATTCCCCTGGCACCTTCCCTTGCAGAATCGATAGGCTACTAGCATGCTTTAGTATAAAGGTGTGGCTCCTGTGGGGGTTTTCTCATGTAAATAGCCTCTTGTGGTTCTGATTCTTTGGTGAGAAGATGAGATCTTTTCTATCAAAAGAATAGCTTAAGCCGGGTGTGGTGGCGCACGTTTGTAATCCCAGCATTTGGGAGGCTGAGACCGGAGGATCCGGGTTTGAGGCCAGCCTCAGCTACCTAGTGAGGCACTCCGCAACTTAGTGAGACTCGGTTTCAAAATAAAGAATAAAAAATAGGGCTAGGGGTGTAGCTCGGAGGTAGAATGCCCCTGAGTTCAATCCCCAGTACTGCAAAAAAAAAAAAAAAAAAAAAAAAAGAATAGCTTAACTTAGACTCCATTTTGTAGAACCACCATTGTATAACTTCGTGTGTGCTTGGTTTTTTGGGGGGTTTTTTGTTTTTTGTTTTTTGTTTTGTGGTACTGAGGATTGAACCCAGGGCCATTCTATCTCTGAGCTACATCCTCAGCCCTATTTTATATTCATTTTTTGAAACAGGGTCTCACTAAGTTGCAGAGGGTCTCACTCAGTAGCTGAGGCTGGCTGTGAACCTGCAATCCTCCTGTCTCAGTCCCACATACTGGGATTACAAGGGTGCACCACCACACCTGGCTTGTATTTTTAGTAAAGATAGCATTTCCTGGGAATTGTAAGTGCCAATCCCTCCCCCGGCATCCCTTTCAGCCAATGGCATAAAGTCTGTGAGGCCACGCTCCCACCAATAAGAGCACAGCACAGAAGCCCAGCACTGGAAATAAAATACCTAGCAGCTTTCCTCTAAACTTGTTTTTGCCTACCAAACTTGACTGGTGGCTTGATCCCTTTAGGCAAAAAGCAAAATTCGCCTTTCTAATATGTGTCTTTTCTTACGACATCATGGAAATTTATTTCTAATACTTTCTCCTTCACCTTACTGCTTAAGGTCAAGGAATAGTGATGTGCCAGGCTGTTTAAAGTTCCATTCCTTGTAATTTACCAGCACTCACTCAAATCTTCATAACGAGTCCCTTGGGAAACCAGCTCGTATCAGCAGTTTGTGAATGCCATCTGCTCCTTGCCTACCACAGGGGCCATCACTAGGGTAGGGGCCATGACTCCCATTTTACTCCTACAAGGTTCCTAACAGGAACATGCATAGGAACTCAAGGCACCATTGGCCCCAACCATTCACACTCACTGAGCCACACACGAGGGTAGGCAATGTCTAAGATAACCCCGTCACCGTCACCACCAGTTCAGATTGCTGTCCTGTATTACAATGGACTTCACGGCTTAAACCACCAACAGTGGTTGGAACTTCAAGGTCAAGGAGCTGGCAGGCCCGTGTCTAGTGAGAGCCCTCTTCTTGGTTTGCAGATGGCCCTGGTCTAGCTGTACGCTCACTCCGCAGAGAGCAGAGTAAGATCAAGCTCTTCTGTGTCTTAAGAACACTAATCCTATCCCCATAAGGGCCCCGCCCCATCTCCTAATCGCCTCCCAAAGCATCATCTCCAAATCCCGTCATATTAGGAGTTAGGATTTCAACCTAAGGATTTTGAGGGAACATCGACATTCTGTCTGTCCAGGTCCTAAGAATCCTCACCTCCCTCCTGCCTGTTACTCGTGCCTTTTTGTCCTGGAGTGTAGCTGCGCGTATGGAGCCAATTCTAAAGGGTACATATGGCAGCAGTGAAGGGATATTGCTTATATTGCTTCCAAGGTGAGGTTATAAAAAGACCAGCTCTGGCATCTCATTTCTCTCTCTTGCTTATGTGCTCCGAGGGAAGACAGCTGCCCGGTGTTGAACTCCCTGTGGAGAGGCCCGCACATCAAGGGACTGAACTTCCCCGTCCAACAGCTCAGGAGGAACTGAATTTCACTGGCAATCATGCAAGTCAGCTTAGAAGCAAATCCTTCCCCAATGAGCAACTTGGCTGCAACCTGATGAGGGTCCCTGAGCCAGCTAAGCCACATGCAGTTTACTAACCACGCGACCGTGTTTGTTCTTTAAGGTAGCTGAATTTTGTGATCATGCGTCACAATGAAACAATGGATCACTAATTTACCCATCACCCGTGGAATATTTTTAGGATGTGAAATCTGACCGTAATCTTCCTTTTACTTTCATGGATGTGTTAATCTTTTACTGAAAAGGAAAATGTGTCCGCTATTTGTTTGACTGATTTATTTTCCTTCATCTTCCTTTGTGTCTGTATTTCCATCTGCCCCTATCCTCAGCTAAGGGACAGCGGTCAATTTTGGTGGGCTTGTCCCAAGCACTCGTCTTGGGAATTGCTCAGACTGTGATCCAAGTTATCAATCTTTCCCTTGGCACAGTGAGGTTCAGGAATAGATACATCACCCAGGCCTGGGCCAGTCAGCACACAGTGTTCCTCTGGCTCCAGTTTTCATCTGAGAGTGGGCATATGACCTAAGTCTGTTATTGCCAATGCCAGCTTGAGTTTGGTGTGTGTGTGTGTGTGTGTGTGTGTGTGTGTGTGTGTGTGTGTGAACAACATGGTATCTTTTGTCTGTTGCAAATACCATCCTGCATCACTTTTACTCAGTAAATTCTCATGAGGACAGAAATTGAATCGATGACACCAAACACAACAGAGCAAGTTCAAGTGGGATTATTTCATAGGAGAAGGGAGGCTCATAACTAGATGAATTAGATGGATGTAACTAGGTTATAAATGCAATTCCATCCCTTATATTTGGAGTAACCCTGACCAACTAAGCTCTTAGTCTCTCTGAGCTTCACTTGCCTCTTCTGTAATATGAAGATGATGATACTAATCTACCTTACATGACTGTTGTAAGGATTGAATAAAATGTTCCATGTAAAACACCACACCTCACATACAACACACATCCAATAAGTGCCAGCTCTTAGCATTATAATCTTTAGAAGAAAGCTGATCCTAAATCATAGAGCCTCAAAATACTTCATCTATTCCATTCTTCTTCAGTTATAGTCAAGCAATTCACTACATATCCAGGAGTTTATTTGTATTTGATGCCTTTAAGAACTGAAAAGAAAGAAATCCCAATAGAATGTGCTACTCGAGCTCACTCCTCTGTCCTTTGGGGTTTTCTGTTGCTTTAAGACAAACAAGAAGACGACTGAAGTATTCTCCTTTGTCATTTGTATGAATCAGTGTGTCAAACGGGAGGCTGGTTCTTAACCCCTGCATCCCAGCAATGTTTTGATGACCCCTCAGATGCTGAAAAGGTCAGAATGTTTGGTTCTGGGAGAGGACTGACTGACTCCAGCTACTTGGGATTGCTTATTTGGCAGTTGATATTGGCAAGTTTCTCCGTTTTTACAGAACTAATTTTTTTTCCATTATAAAATGAACATTAATTATTTCTATTTGGATAAAGATTATTAAGTGTAGCACGATCTCTACGTTTCAGACCTATAATTCCTGAGTGGGGTGAAAGACCGATTGGTTTATACAGAATGCCTTTGTCAAATGGTGTTTATCTCTGCGGGTCACATTAGGTTTGGTGACTATTTCTCACACTGGTATAGCTTGAACTCGTTTCTGGCTCATTGCGTTTGCTTCCTTCTGCCAACAGTCTTTCCCTCACCGTTGAAATGCTCTATTTGCTACCACCTCGAACAGTTCTGGGCCACATTCACACCGAGTGAGTAAGGTTATGACAGAGATCTCAGGTCTACCACCAGCATCCAATTTCCAGGCAAGAAAAGAAAACAATGAATGTAGAAGAAAGACATATGACTGCAGCAAGAGAACGTAGAAACTCTGAATCCATCCGTCTTGGTTTGCCTTCTCACAGGGAAGCCCTGGGCGAGGGGCAGCTACTGTTAAAAAAGAAGTTGTCATGGAGAGAGACTTGGAAGTAAGGAGGATAAAGGAGAAAAGCCATGTAAGAAGTATACTCACAGGCCAGCCGCAGCCACTTAGCTGGACTCTCAGTAACCTAGTGAGGCTCTATTTCAAAATTTAAAAATGTCTGAGGGTAGCTTGCAGTTAGAATGCCCCTGGATTCAATCCCCAGCACCAAAAAATACACGCACATACATACACACACACACACACACACACACACACCACTTAGCAATATAACCAGCTAAATATGTGGGTAAATCCACTCAACATAAAATACCCATCACATTAAAATTGCATGATACTTTAAACTGAAATTCAACAGAGAGGGGGAAATGAAGGTATTTTCAGACAAAAAGAGAATTTACCACCGAAGAGGCTCACTGAAAGAATGACTGAAAAAATCCACTTCAGGAAAAAACAAAATTAAGACAGTATGTAATTACCAGAACAGGTAAAGAGATTAATAATACAGAACTAAGTTCCCCCCAAACAAATGTATTCATAAATGGTAAGTTGATAAGAGACAGGAGAAGTCATGTTGCAATAAATATGTTGTCTTTTCTTTTTATTTTGTTTATTTATTGGGGGGGGGGTTTACTGGGGATTGAACCCAGGAACTTTCTACCTCTGAGCTACATCCTTAGCCCTTTGTATTTATTTTGTTTATTGGTTTATTTGTTTATAAACAGAGTCTTCCTAGATTGCTGAGAGTCTTGCTAAGTTGCAGAGGCTGGCCTCTGAGTATACATGTGATCCTCCTGTCTCAGCTTCCCAAGTACTGGGATTACAGGTGTGCACCATCCTGCTTGGCACAACTGAGATATTTTCAATAATGGTCTTGATGTTGGCATCATCATATTCTTGTCCCACACAATGCACAAACCTACCCCAGATAGATTGAAGATTTAAATGTGAAAAGTGAAATTCCAGCCGGGCGTGGTGGCGCACGCTTGTAATCCCAGCATTCGGGAGGCTGAGACCGGAGGATCCGGGTTCGCGGCCAGCCTCAGCTACCTAGTGAGGCACTTCGCAACTTAGTGAGACTCGGTTTCAAAAAAAAATAAAGAATAAAAAATAGGGCTGGGGGTATAGCTCGGAGGTAGAATGCCCCTGAGTTCAACCCCCAGTACTGCAAAAAAAAAAAAAAAAAAAAGTGAAATTCCAAAATTCTTTGAACATGTCTTCGGAAAGCAGCATCATATTAAAAAGGGATACATTTTGTAGCATGCAAAAACAAAAACCATGAAGAAAAAGTAATTAATTTGACAAAATCAAACTTAGAAAAGTGAACTTTTGTCCATCCAAAGAAACTATAAAAATAAAAATCCAAGCAAGACATGCATAAGAAATATTTGTAGCCTCAGCAAACAATCAAAAGTCACTACATTAACATATGAACGGTTCTTACAAATAAAACTAATACAAGAAAAAGTTCATAGGAGAATCAGAGGACATATACGTTCAGACATTTCACAGAAAAAATAAGTACAAATACCAATTAAACATTTGAAAAGTATTTAACTCATTAATCATCTGGGATATACAGATTTTAATCACAACAAGATGCACCACAAGATTGGCAAAAAGTAGGGCCTGAAATGCCAACGCTGGTGGGATTGTGGGGCAGCAGAAATCATTACAAACTGTGTGTTTTAGTGAAAACTTATGTAAACATTTTGCAAAACAACTCAGAATCATCTTAGGGAGCTCAGGATGTCTGTATCCCAGACCAAACAATTCCATTCCTAAGCATATACCCTAAAATAACTCTCACACATCTGCACTAGGAAGCATGTACAAGAATACTTGGGATGGTTGTGCTCCTAATACCAAATAAACAAACAACCCAGATGTCCAACAATATTAAAATTGACAAATAGCAGATATTTATGGAATAAAAAAAAACCAAAACACATCAATGAATATTAATAAACTACTGTTGGGGCAGACTCAGCTCTTACACAGGGGGCACCCACAGGCATCCACACATGCCACGCAGGCTGGAACCGCCTGCAGCCACTCTGAGTCTCGGGAAAGGCCTGTGGTCCTCTCGGGAGGATGAGTGTCTTCCATTCACCTCCCCACGGCCCCTGGTGGACTATCGTGTCACTTCCCAGGTACTGATGAGATGTGAGGCTTTCTGCAAAGTATAGCTGCAGAGTATAAGACACTTAGCTCCATTCTTAGTAACAACGCAGATGGCAGTCACTCAGACCATTTTGGTCTATGATCACAGTTTTGGGTATGTAGACAGGGACCCAGTCACTTGATCTCTTTGGTTACGGGTTCAGTCAGCTTTTCTATCACTGTGATCAAAATACTTGACAAGCGCAACTTAGAGAAAGAAATGTTTATTGGGGCTCGTGGTTTCAGATCATGGTTGGCTGGCACCAGGGACACCACTCTCACATCATGTGGCCAGAAGCAAAGACAGGGACAGAGACAGAAAGCAAGCGGGACAGATAGAGTCCTCGAGGCCACAGTCCCAGTGACATACCTCTTCCAGCCATGCTAGTCACCTATGTTACCACCCAGTAAATCCATTCAGATTACTAATCCTTCAGTGGACTTCTCTGTTGACGAGATTGGAGCCCCGGCTCATTATTTTACCGATGAATGTTTTTGCATAGCTCACACATGAGCTTTTCCAAGGGACAGTTTATATTCAAACCATAACAGCTACTCTTTATCTCACGCTCCGTGTAAGTAATAAACTTTCTGAACCTACAAACAGTGCCTTGTGTTTCAAGTGACTGAGTCAGACCTGAAGCTTCGGCCTCGCCCTGCTGTGTGTGTTAAGCCACTGCTGCTCCTGCAGACATGGACGGACCTCAGAAACAAACTGCATGTGAAAAGCAAATTTTAAAAGTATATCAACTGTGCTTTACACAGCTTTATGTATAAATTTTACATACGAAATGTATATAAAACTCAAACATGCACAAAACTAAGGGGTATGATTCTAAGGGTATAGTAAATACAATAATATATTAAAGCATTACATGGTACCTCAGTCATATGTACAACTTTTATGGTTTTTGTGTATCCATTAAAATAGATTTAAAACATTGAATTAAATACTCATTCTGTCGCTTATAGAGGTGAAGACGGGGATGATTGGTCCCTATATACCAATGTTAGCATTTTCACAATACATATGCCAACAAGATTATAGAGAGACTTTATTCTTGGATGGATAGAAAATATTTTATTTCCATCGATGAAACAAAACATTTAATAACTTAACAAGTATCTCTGTGTTCATTCTGTATCTGAAATTCCTCTAAGTACTAAGAAGAATATATAGGCTGATCTCAAGAAATGTATGAACTCCCTGTGTGCTCAGAAATATCTCTTTATCTCTGTCATTTTCATTATATACTAGACAGCCTATAATACGAATTCGAAGACTCTCGATAGTACCTTGAAAAATAAAAATTACACCATTATAAAAATAATTGTTGAGCCGGGTGTGGTGGCGCACGCTTGTAATCCCAGCATTTGGGAGGCTGAGACCGGAGGATCCGGGTTCGCGGTCAGCCTCAGCTACCTAGTGAGGCACTCTGCAACTTAGTGAGACTCGGTTTCAGAATAAAAAATAGGGTTGGGGGTTTAGCTCAGAGGTAGAATGCCCCTGAGTTCAATCCCCAGTACCGTAAAAAATAAATAAATAAATAAATAAATAAATAAATAAATAAAAATAAAAATAATTGTTTACAGAATGAATGCTCCTTTAGGGTCTAGGAAAATGTTCCAATATTAGATGGTGATGATAGTTGCACAACTCTATAAATTTACTAAAAGCATTGAATCACACATCGAGTTGTGGTTTATGATGTTTAAAGTATACTGCAAAAAGTGTTAGAAATGGACATTAAAAGTGTAGCTTTTCTGACCTGGCGATGTAGCTCAGTAGTGGTGGAGTATTTGCCTAGTGTGCATGAGTAATCCCCATCAATGCTAAATAAATAAGCAAATATATATAATCATATATTCTTTCCTAATATTATGCACGTGTACAGATAGAATTAACTATAGCAGTATTTCACAGTATATGCATAGTACCATATGAACCACTTACTGAACATGTTTAGGTATTTCTGCTGGAAAGTGGCATGATTTTGTGCAATCAACTTTGATCAGTAAATATTAAGAAAAAATTTGCTCGAAAAGATGTCTTCTTCTCTTGTCCCAAATTTAATAGGCTCTTTTGAGGCCTCTGGGCCCAGCCTTGAGCTTTCTTCTCCATCCTTATTACACCCAGTATTAGCCCAAATCCGGCTACGTCATCTTGGAGATAATCCGTCTGCCTTTGGTATCTGAGCACCCTGTCCTGCGTCCAGCAAGCATCCTGTTGAAGTCAATTAAGCCACATCTCCTCTTACCCTTGAAGCTTTTTCTGAGTAATTTTCCATCCACCACCCCCAACTCTGCTCCTTGCCTATAAATTTCTATTTGCCCACACTGTACGTGGAATTCAACCTGGTTCCATACTGAGATTTCCTTCCCTTATTGTGATGGTCCTGAATAAAATCTCCTTTTACTGCTTTAACTTTTCTCTGGCTCTGATTCTCCCTTACAGTCTTCAGAACTGCAATTCAGGTCTGGATTGGAATGACCCCTGGACCTTGGGAAAGGACAATGGGTTCTCTCAGTGTATACATGGGATCCTGGTGGCTTAAGACTGCTTGCTTGCTCTTTTGAGTATCCAAGGGTGAATGAGACTTCAAAATCCTGTGCTCTAAGCTGGCCATAGTGAGGAACAACTGTAATCCCTGTACTTGAGAGGCTGAGACAGGAGGATTCCAGGTTCAAGGCCAGCCTCGGTAACCTAGCAAGACCCTCTTTCAAAATATAAATAAAAGGGGCTGAGGGTGTAACTCAGAGGCAGAATGCCCCTGGGTTCAATCCTTAGCCCCCTAAAAAAAAAAAAGCCAGTACCCTAGATAAATGTCCACTAATGCATAGTGAGCACAGATTTGGGTTCTTAAAATTCTTCGTGGACACTCTGAAGCTGGATTAAGACCCAGGTTTCTTTGTTTGAAGGAATCTATTGAACTAGAAGTCTTCCTTCACGGGTTTTTCTTTGCAGTAGAAATCCATGCCTTGGCTCCTAGCCCTAGCCCTGAGACCTAGGATTTCCTTTCCTCCTGGATGTTTGTGAGGCCTCTCTGTTGAATTCTCTGTTTTCCTGCTTCTCACATGGGAACTTCCCAGTCAACTGAAAATCTTCCTCTCTCAAACCACTGCCGACTGTACGCTTCCCCTCTGGGCTCCTAACACTTCCTACTTTCTTTCTCACTGTTAATCTCTACCGAAAACTCTTTTGAGCTAGAGTTTCCCCTCTTGGGCTCCTCAGATATCCCCAAGTTTATCCAGCAAAGAGAAGTCCTAGAGGAAAAAGGAATTAAAACCTTTCAATGCACAAATATCCTCTTATTTCACTTGATAGGAAGAAGTAAGGAATAGCTGAATAATTTAAACCTCATTCAAATTATCCAGGCTGGAACAGTATCTTCAACATTTTTTTCTGATCCAGTAAACCTTCTACAGTTCCCCAGGTTACCCTCCTCCCAGCTTTCTTGTATACCCTTCTTTTCCAAAATACTACCTTCCTGCACCATTGGCCTCTCAATTCCACTTAACCATAAGCACTGGATTTTGAAGTTTCATCTCCTGTAGATAAAGCCCAGAGTGGGGCCTATACTCATTCCCAAGTGAACAGTAACATTTAACCCCAAGTCTCAGCCCAAATTACAAGCCAGCACATCGGACATCTTAGGAGCTTACATTACAGGTTCCCCAATTTATATCAACTTATCCAACTACTGGTTGAGTCTGGACAAAGCTCCCTTGGATTTGAAAAAATGAAACAAAACAAAACAAATGAAGCACCACTTCTGAAGAGCTCTGGATGGCAGACTCCCCCTGATTCCTATTGGAGACTGGGAGAAGTAAAAGAAGAATTACTAGGAGCCGTCCTTCACTTCTCTACCTCCAAGATCAACGGGTCAGGTATCCAGAATCGTAAGCAACAAAGGGCAAAACTACAGCTAACCATTGCTGTCTATTAGGGAGAAGGTGGGAAGGGCATTCAGCGTTGAAGCCGAGGGCTCAAAGAGCCTGAGCTCTGGTCACGAGCCTTGTAAATGGTCTTAGGGGCTCCAGATTAACGCACCACAGCAGGGAAAGAATCATTGGCAAAACGCAAGCATATCTGAGTTCCAGAAAATAGCCCCATATCAATGTTATGAAGACTTTTTAATTGCGAAATACAAACTTATGGCATGACAATTAAACTTGAAAAAAATGTAACCCATGACATGCTACAAAATCAAGGGCTCTGGTTGATCTCTACACTTGCCTATGTTGCAAGGAAACAGGACATTTGGGGTTGATCATTGACTATCGAATAAAAAGCTGTTGTAGTAAAGATGCAAAACCCTTGACCAGACTTTCATAGGCTCCTCTGAGCCCTCTGCTCCACTAGGTTGTTTCAAAATAAAAAGGGCTGAAGTATAGCTCAGAGGTAGAGTACCTCTGGGTTTAATCCCCAATATCAAACAACAACCCATAGATCTTTTCAAGCCCCTTCCCAGGATTCACCAATATTACTTATAAAGTTAATATATATTATTAATATTAATATATTATTGTATATGTATATATAAAATTAATCTATATTAATTTATCTCCTAAGTATTTATTTTCATTCTCTTTCTCTACCTCTAGCCTCTCTCACTCCCATATTCCTTAGGGCTAGAAACATGGGCTCAATATTAATATTAAGATAATACATTGAAGACAGTGTTTCTCAAAGTGTTAACTTCATGTGGCCAGTGTTTTATCATAGAGTGACTGGCCATTTGTATTTCTTCGTTTGAGATGTGTTTGTTCAGTTCAATTGCTCATTTTTTTTTTGTTTGGGTTATTTGGTAGTTTTAGTGTTAAGCGTTTTGAGTTCTTTATGTGTTCTAGATATTTGACCTCATCAGAGAAGTAGCTGACACAGATTTTGAGTTCCCTTTTTGTTTCTGGTGTCTGAAATTTTCCACATTTTTTAAGTGCAGGAATGCATTTAAATTTTTCATTATATTTTATTGAGCAATTCAGTTACCTTGTAGAATAAATGGTAGTGCGGGGGGGGGGGTTATGCTCCTGGTTCAGTTTAGTCCACAATTTTGAGGGAAAAAGAGGCTCATGCTTGAAACTTTAATCTTCCTTTGGTTTTTACCTTTTATTTAAATGCAAGACCCAAAGCCAGGCGTGGTGGCACATGCTTGTAATCTCAGTACTTGGGAGGCGGAGACAGGAGGATCCCAGGTTTGTGGCCAGCCTCAGCTACTTAGTGAGACCCTCTGCAACTGAGTGAGACCTTGTTTCAAAGTAAAGAATTAAAAATAGGGCTGGGGGTGTAGCTTGAAGGTAGAAGACCCCTGGGTTTGACCCCCAGAACCGCAATCAATAAATCAATCAACCAATAAATAAATAAATAAATGCAAGACCCAACGTGGCTGTCATAATGATACGCATAATGGTTAGGCACAAAAATGGGCAAAGAGAGACAATACCCTGGACCCACCTCACTCATGAAAGTCCTGCAAGAATTAAGAATGAAGGATAAAAGGGAAGTGGTCCAGCACACGGGCAGCAGCTAGGTGTGCTTCCAAATGTTGGACCACAGATGCGCCAGGGGGCAATGTTGGGGTGCACTGTGGAGGTGTCGGGGTGCACCGTGGAGGTGCCCGGTTGTCTTTGACTCTTCCCTAAACAACGGTCAGCTTTCTGGAAAACTCTCAGAATGTAAAGATGGCATGCTTGTTTCCAAGCTCACCTGGCCTACTTAAAGGCATTTAAATTTAAATGAGTTAAAATTAAAGTTTAAAATCCAGTCCCATAGTCTCGTTAGCCACATTGCAAGCACTCAATAGCCTCATCTGCTAATGGTTGCCACATTGGCAACAGACAGAAAGCATTTCCTTGGCAGCAGAAGGGTCCCCGAGAGTAGTACCGGGCTAGGAGCACAGCATCTGAACCACTTTGTGAGGAGGATTCTCAGGCTCATCAGCTAATTCCAGGGCCTGGGAGAGATGAGTGCACCTGAGACTTTTTACTGTTTAAAAAGCCTAGTTTTTGTTCTTGTTCTGCAGAACTATTAGGCATCCTATGGGAATGGGAAGGAACTTCTGCAGTTAAAGTATGAGTCACTCTGTCTTCTCATTTTCTCAATTATAAGCAATTTAGGGGCAGTTTAATTCAAATCCATATCATCTGCAGAGGCCAAAGTGATGTCTCGTATGCAGTAGGCACAGGACTCGGGCTATTTACATTCATGATCACTGAGATCATTATCTACAACCCCTTGCTAGACCTCTTGGAAACCTGTAGAGGCCATTTGTCTCTGCTCAGGAAAATTATATTTTAGCTATGCTTCAGAAAGTTAAATTTGGCAGACCACTTCTTTTTTTTTTTTTTCCTCCAATGCCTGCTCTCTATCATTACTTAATCTGCTCAAGAGAACTGCCTATAAAATAGAAAAAATGGTATAAAAATGTGCTATATTATTATCATAGTGGCAAGAAAGTCTTATTTTAGCTAACAACAATAACAACAACAAAAGGTTGCATTTTCTACATCAAAATTTCCCCGAGGCTTTTCTGTGGGAGAGGGAGAAAAAAAATACTTTTAATTGTACAAACTGTTCTGGGCCCTGGGAAACCAGACACGAAATGGTTGAGATGGTCAAGAGTTGTCATTGGGGACTAGGGATTAGAACCTGGTCAAAGTAGCAAATAAAAAATATTTAAAAAGCTCTTAAAAGAACCTGACAAGGGAAGCTTAAATCTTATTTTAAAGGGTTAGGTTGTACTAAGCCTTGGAAAATCCAACCCCCTGGAGGACCATATCTCAGTAAGAAAGTACCACGCAAGTTTATCATGCAGCCAGCACCTACACATGAGGCCTTGGAGACCACTCGGATCGTATTTCCTCTGGATTAGCACTGAGGCTTGGAAGTGACATTTGTACGAGGCACGCTTTAAACTCTAGGGCCTTTCCGATTATAAAATGATAATTCTGAGGGGAGAAAAGTGCTCACTGCGGAAGGGAAGGCGCTGTGATTTATAGGCGTTGGACGATCTTCCGTTTTCACACAGAATAACTTCCTAGACCAAGTGTGCTTTGTGTGTCTGTTTTTAATTCCAGTTGCCTCTCGATGGGTATGAAGGCGCGATCGTGTTGATGCTAGTGTGTTTTCATTTGTCCAGTCCCACCATGTCCAAATGGATGATTTTATACATCTAATTTGTTACCAGTGACATCAACGATTAAACTGCGCACCGAGCACAGAACCATTCCCAGGAAATGCCAGCCTCAGGCCAGGGTAAGCCTGAGGCTTTCCTGACTAGCCCTTCTCTGCTCAGACTTAACAGGCCACTCTCATGCTCTGGATCTCTGAGGACAGCCAGACAGTAATGAAATGAAGCTGAAGCCAGGGGTGGTGGCGCACACCTGGAATCCCAGTACTTGGGAGGCTGAGACAGGAGGATCGCAGGTTCAAGACCATTGTTCATTACTTAGAAATATAGTAAGACTCTTGGCAACCTAGTAAGACCTTGTTTCAAAACAAAACAAAAAAGGGGCTGGGGGTGCAGCTTGGAGGTGGAATGCCCCTGGGTTCAATCGCCAGTACCAAAACAAATGAAGCTGAAAAGCTGCCTCCCCTCCCCCTTTGTTCTTGAGGTATCTACCATCTCCAGGGTGTCTGTGAAATCTCCCATCTTCTAGTTACACAGCATACTTCAGACGAATTAAACATCCAGGGACAGGCAAAGGCATAAACTACTTGGCTCCCTTGAGTCAAAGCTCCCCTTTACAGGCTGATTTCCACAGTACCTTGGTTGGCATGTGTGTTTTGTAGAGTCGAGAATACAGGCTGGTTGGGGAGACATCATTTTTAACTAGCACACCTCTGTATTTGCATTTGTATGCATACATCCAGGGTATTTGCAGAAGAAGCACAACGGACTGGCACTTGCAACTAAATGAAACCTAGGGACTTTTTCCTACTTTGTAACTGTAGGCTGGATTCCTACTCGACTCCTCTTTTGTTTAATACACTTTTATTGGTGCATTGTAACCACACATGATACTGAGGGTGAGTGTGATGCAAGCATACATGCACACAGCACTTGGTGAGTTTCCCTGCGGACCCCTCCCTGCTTTCTGCCCCTCCCCATTTATAACATCGAAATTGATATTAATAGCTTCACACATGTACATAGGATTGTGTGCGCCGTTTCCTTCATCAAGTCTGCTTACCCTCTTCCTGCCTCCCTCTCCCAAGTCCTCTTCTGCTATCCTACTGGTCTTTCACCTCATTCATCTGCAGTCTTTTTTGTTTCCCAATTTCTCTCTAACTTCCATGTATAAGAAAAACAAAACATATGGACCTTCACTTTCTGAGACGGGCTCATCTCAGTATAATATTCTCTAGTTCCATCCATTTTTCTGCAAATGACATAATATTGTTCTTCTTCAGGGCTGAGTAAAATTCCATTGTGTATCTATGCCTCGGTTTCATAACCCACTCGTCTGTTGGCAGACACCTTGGCTGGCTCTTTAGTTTGGCTGTTGTGAATCGTGCTGCTGTAAACTTGGATATGCATGGATCACTATAGTATTCTGACTTCTGACTTCAATTCCTTTGGAAAGACCCACTGACTCATCTCTCTAAGGAATCAGTGAAGCCAGCCAGCAGTAGGGCTGTACTGTGGCCAGGTCACAAATCCATTGACATTGCCAGGTTTACATTCTGGAAAGATCTTCTGTGTACAACAGTTATTGTTTATCAGTATGAGATAATCAAGTCAAGAGAAGAACTCGTCTTGTATGACTTGAAAAGAGAGCGTGTGGTAGGGGAAATTGAGAAAGAAGGCAACCAGGAGCCGAGTAGCGGGAAAGTCCTAAAGTGTACAAATCCAAGTTAATTTTTGGTAGTTAAGTTTGCAGAGCAGGGGTAGAAATCTGTAAGGAAATGAATCAGTATCCTAACTCGTGAACATTGGATGGATGAACAAAGTCAGATTCCTGATGGATATCATCAGAAAATTTCCAGTTAGAGCAATGAAAAGGAACTTTGGATTGTGTTTAGCCACTATTTCTGCAAATCAGATCTGGCTATATGGGGATTTCAAGGAGCTCACAATGGATACATCTGTGGGGCTCCCACATGGTGTAGGGGAGCATCCAAGAGCAATATTATCTGTGCCCCCCCCCAAAAAAACCCTACAACAACAACAACAAAAGAAAACAGATCTCTATTCAGATGCCTTGGTGTCTAGAATTGCACAGTAAATTCCTTTGGTCTATCCCTCATAATGTCTTCGTGTTAATGACTATACCAGACAGGACTGACAGTGAGACAATAGTGTGGGAAGTGTTTGAACAACAGAGGGGGCGCTGAAGGTTAAGAAACGAGACTGTAGCAACACAAGAGCCAAACTTCACCTTCGGCCTCGTGCTGGCCGCGAGAATACACTTGGCACCGAAAATATATTGAGGATCACTGTTCTGGAAGGTAATAAACCCTGGATATATACTATGTGTCAAGAATGCTGGAATAAAGTAAATGAACAAAACATGGATCCTTTCTCTTGAAGAGCCAGTGACACTCAGTTGGAAGAGATAGACGGTAAAAAGATATTTTCAATATAAGGTGGAATGTGCTCAGAGGCAGATGAAAGCAGGGTCTGTGGATGCTTTCTCAGTCTGTCAAGAAGTTTAGGGAACGCTCCACCAACGAGATGATAATAAAGCTGGTTCTTAGAGTAGAATTAAGTGGGAAGGACATGCTAGGCATAGAAAATAGAGCAAGCAAATGTGAGATATAAAACAGCATTCTGCACATAGAGAACCATGAACAGGAATGTGTGTGTGTGTCTATGTTATGCGTGGGATATATATGTTGCATATATATATATATATATATATATATATATAACACAATACAATGTATATACACATACAACATATATATGTTGCATTGTGTATATATATATATATATATATGTATATATATTTTTTACTAAATAGCTTAAATGCAGAGGGTCCTAAAATGTAGAAATTCAGAATACTGTTATTGCTGGCAAATTGCTTTGTTATAATAATATTGACTTTTTTGTCTACAAATTAGGTATGTATATATGTATGTGTGTATTGGTACTACTGATGGAGTCCAGGGCATTCTACCTCCCAGCTACATCTCCAGCACTTTTTTTATTTTTTTGTTTTGAAACAAGATCTGGCTAAGTTGCTGAGAGTCTTGCTGCATTCCTGAGGCTGTCCTTGAATCTGTGATC
Source organism: Graphiurus murinus (assembly GCA_004027655.1). NCBI lineage: Eukaryota > Metazoa > Chordata > Mammalia > Rodentia > Gliridae > Graphiurus > Graphiurus murinus. The sequence goes on from PVLC010014789.1 coordinate 33,339, forward strand.
CTCCTGTCTCAGCCTCCCAAGTACTGGGATTACAGGCATGTACCATCACACCCTCAAACTGAACACTACATTTATTTAACTAATTTAATAAGTATTTTCCTAAGCTAGTTAGTAGGAGGAACCCAGAAAAAGCCCCAAGTGGAGAGGTCAAATGGCAAAATTATTTTGTATTTCAAAAATCAGTATCAGTCTTGTCAGTATCTGTCTGGGGAAAACTAATGTAATTGTAAAATAAATTTTACTAAAGATTGAGCATCACCCTATTGAGTGAATATTTAGGAAGTGATTTTGTAAATTATGGGTCATTGTGATTAATAATTCCACGAGTAGTTGTAGCTTTATTAAGGAGCTTTTTTGGGTCAAATGCAAAGTCTAAGTTAATGGATAAATACCATCCAGAAATGGAAAGGAAAAAAAATTAGACAAAAAGGATCAAGTGTGTTGATTTTTAGTGGGGAAAGAAAAGGGGATTTTTGAAAATGAATAAAATGAATTCAACTTAATTCTGTACGTATTTACTGAACACTTGTGCTATGTTAGGCACCGTTTTCAGAACTAGAAAAACAAAGTAAAATATCCAGAGGGCCTGAGGACTGTAGAGTCTCTCAAGGGAAGTAGTTATCTAAATAGCATGACCTATTTATTTCAGGTAACTTCCTGAGGCAGTTGCTTACCATTTCTAAGAACTACCTCACTTTGGGAAAAGCAGTCCCTTCCTGGGTCCCCAAGGCCACGAAGATGTGAAAGCATCATAAAATACAGGAAATAAAAACATACTACACCATTATCTAAAACATGCAAAACAAATAATTGACAGAATATGTAAAAGTGAGCCGGCAATGTCAATCTGATAGCCAGGTCTTGATACTTTGACCTGGCTGCATGAATTCAGGCATATTGATAAATGCTGATAGATAACAAGGTAGAATCTTGTTTTGATGGTTTTTGTTGTCGTTTGTCTTTTGTCTTAAGGGAACCACAACATTACCAGGCTGAGTTTGGGGATGATCCTTAGGTTGTTGGGTAAAATAAAGGTAGATCAAAATAACTGTACTTTTGGAAACTTATATATGGTTATGGTGATTTATCAAATCATGCCACCTTCATGAGCTGAAACAATAAATGTACTTCCAAAGCTTAAGTTATTATGTTCAGATATCAGCTTACTTAACTTTGACTTTCTGACTCTGTAACTTTTAATTCTGCACACATATTTAAAACAGACATGGTTTTAACTGACATTTCATTCATGGGCTGTGTTTCAAATGGGTTTCTTTATGTGAGTAATGCTACTTTGTGTTCAATTTGTGCAAAAGTTACTTAAAATCCCGTGAGCCTCAAATGTAGGGCTGTGTCTTAATGCCACTTTTATTTGCAGCTGTACATGTAAAGAGGCAGAACTATTTCATCTCACTCTTTTTCTGTTTCCTCACCCAAAGGGACCCAATCGTGCTTCTCTAACACAAAGCGACAACTTTTGATACAGGTTTATTTAATTTTAAAAATTACTTAACAGAATCAAACATGAGCATTAATGAGAAGCACATGGGCTGTTCCAAATATTCTAGAAATGAATGCAAAGCACAGTTCCCCATCAACACAGGTTGGGGGTCCTGGCCCGGCTGTGCACCCAAGAAATCAGAGAGCACAAGAGGGCAAACCTAGGTGTGCCCCAGAGGATGTGTGCTTGTCCACGCGTGTTGTGTAAGGCCGACTCTGGCTGCAGCTCCCAGAAGCCTCAGGAAGCAGCCTTTTACACGGAGTAAGACACACTCCAGGATATAAACACTCTGCCATTTCCAAGAGCCTCTGTTCACACCAGCTCCAGAGTAAACACCATGAAAGAAGGAGCCCCCGAGCTGCTAAGAAGCACGCTAAGCAACAAGGCGACGCAGTTCCAAATCCCATAAAAATGCAGAATGTTCCAAGGACAACCGTGCGTTTGTTCAGAAAGTGCCCACAGAGCGGGAGGGTAAATAAAACTCAGTACCTGTTAGATTTATAGGCAAATAACCATTATCTACTCTGTGTAGATGAGTGAAGGGTAATTTTATGCGAACCACAAGAAGTAAACTCTGAAAGTAGGAACTAAGCCTGCACAGTAAAAGCAGGAGGTTCGAAAAGGAAAAAAATAAAATAAAAATAAAAAAAATAAGGAAATGGCATATGGTGTTATCACCAACCTGGGAAATCCAGTAGAGACCCAAAACCTGGAACCGGATTTCATAAAGGGACTGACTTGAAACAGAATCCCGTAGGGCTTGGGTGGTGGTGACTTTGTACCCTAAGCAAAACTCTGCTCCCCAAGACCTAATTACCAATCGGCTTTCGGTAGATTGTAGTGAATTAGTAAATCAGAGTTTTTACAGTTCAGAACTTACAGAGTAAATTCCTTGGGAGCCTTCATGGCATAATGGGTTTTTGAATGAATCATTTTCAGTCAAGTATTATCAGGAATCAGGCACTCTAACTAATGGAGCTTGAGATTTTATGAACTTGAGTCTCACAGCTGAATAGCCAAGTCGTGGTTCTAAAATATTTTTCAAAAGCAGGGCATTTGACTTTGGCCAAGTTTAAAATATCTTTACATTCTGTGGATTTAAAATTTAGAAGTGAAATCCAGGTTTTCCTGGTTCAAATTTCATTTACTTTTTTTTTTTTTTTTAATTATCAACCTTGTTCCCTGGGTGGTACTAAAAGATGAAAAAGAAAGTGCTTAAAGGATTATACAAAGGGTCTAAAAATAAATTCATTACATGAGGGTCTAGATTTACTTCTAATAGGCCATATTTTCATGTGGCAGTTTTCAAATAATCTGACATCTGAATCTCTAATTTGAAAAGCATATGAACTTAAAAACAGAGAATAAGCCAGGAGTGGTGACTCACACTTGGAATCCCAGTACTTGGGAGGCTGAGACAGGAGGATAGTAGGTTTGAGATCAGCCCCAGCAACATAGCAAGACTCTGAGCAACCTAGCAAGACCCTGGGTTTGAGGACAACCTCTGTAATGTAGTGAGATTCTCAGCAACCTAGTAAGACCGTTATCCCAATTAATATGGCTATTATTAAAAAGGCAAAAAAAAAAAAATGAAAATGCTGGGGAGGATGAAGAGGAAAGGAAACTCATATATTGGTGGTGAAAATGTAAATTAGTGCAGTCATTATGGAAAACAGTATGGAGTTTCTCCAAAAACCTAAAAAAGGAACCACCATGCAATCCAGAAATCCTGCTACTGGGTGTATATCCAAAGGGAAGGAAACCAGTATGTCAAAGAGATGTCTGCACTCCAGTGTCTATTCACAACAGCCAAGATATGGAATCAACTGAGACGTTCCTCCATGGCCAAAGGGATTTTAAAATTGTGGTATGTATACACGATGGAATACTATTCATCTGCAGAAAAGAATTAAAACCTGTCCTTTGCAACCACATGGATTGAACTGGAGGACATCGTGTTAAGTGAAATAAAACAGGCACAGAAAGGAAGTACTGCACGTTCTCATTCATGGAAGCTAAAGTTTCTGACCTCATAGAAATAGAAAGTCAGTTGAATGCAGGTCACTGGAGGGCAGGGAGAGTAGAGAGAAGAGGAAATAACAAAAGAGTGGATGCAAAATACAATAGAGGGGAGTAGTTCTAATATTCTAAAGCACAGCAGGGGAACTGTAAAACAATTAGCATACATTTCAAGATAAATGGAGAAGGGTTTCAAGGTTCCCAACATATAGAACTGACAATATTTAAAGAGATGAAAATATTAATTACCTGATTCGGGCATACACACTGTATATATGTATTGAATTATGATACCATGTTAGGTTTTTTAAAAAAATTTTTGTGGGTTTTTTTTTGTTTGTTTGGTTTTTTTTGTTTGTTTGTTTTGTTTTTTGTTTTTTTGCATTGGACTGACCAAAATATGTGACAAGAACAGCATAGAGAAGAGAAGCCTTATTTGGTCACAGTTTCAGAGGCCCAGTCCATCATTGGTTGTCTCCATGGCGACAACATCATAGGGTGGTAGGGCATGGGGGAAGAAAGCTGCTCAACTCAGAGAGAGAGAGAGAGAGAGAGAGAGAGAGAGAGAGCTCAGACGCAGAGATAGAATGCCCCTGGGTTCAATCCACAATGCTACAAGAGAGAGAAGAGAGAGGAGAAGGAGGAGCCAGGGACAAATATAGTCCCCAGGGCCACACTCCCAGTGACATAGTTCCTCCAGCCACACTCTACCCACCTAGAGTTACCCCCCCCCCGCCAGAAAGCCCACTGATGAGGTTGGAGCCCTGATTCAATTATTTCACCACTGAACATTTCTACATTGCCAGCTCATGAGGAATTCCATATCTGAGCCCTAATGAATACTGTACCCCATAAGTAAATACAAATATATGTCAATTAAAAATTTTTAAAAAGAGCCAGCTGTGGTGGCACATGCCTGTAATTGTAGCACTTGGGAGGCCAAGACAGGAGGATCACAGGTTCAAGACCAGCATGCAGTAATTTAGGGAGACACTATTTCAAAACAAAAAAAAATATAAAAGGCTGGAGGTATAGCCCAGAGATGGAATGCCCCCGGGTTCAATCCACAATACCACAAAATAAATAATTTTTAAAATAAAAAAATTAAATATAACCTATACTAGCACATGAGTAAATAAGAAATAATATGTTAAAATAGTAAGTCAAAAGAAGACAAAATTAACTGATAAAGAAATGAAGAAAGAGATGAAAAATTAATAGAATGATATTGAAAATAGAAAGATTAAAAATTAGATTCCGTTTCCAATATGAGTAATTTCTGTAATAGGTGTGCTATCTATACACAAAGGAAGAAAGGAAAAGAGAAAGGAAGGGATGGATTAAGGAAGGAAGGCAGGAAGGAAGGGGAGAGGGAGGAAAGGATTAGAGGGGAAAGAAGAAACAAGGTGAGAAGAGAAGGGAAAGGAAGGAAAGGAAAATAAAAGTTAAAAATTTTAAAGTCAAACTTAAAATTAACAAGACTTAATCTTGGCTCCACACTTAACATGGGATTATGTCACTCAATGGAAATATCGTATTCCAAACTAAGAAGCATG